>JAOUZG010027726.1:105693-148932 GCA_026289955.1 Argiope argentata
TATCAGTCAACAAAGAAAATTTTTATTTTAGTTAATTTTTTTTCAATAATTATAATTCATATAAATAATTTATCAAAAAATTGATTTGAGCAAGAATCGAACTCGCATTCTTCACTAGCAAATGAAAAATACTGAAATTCTTACATTTTATCGATTGAGCTACTGCCTTTAGATATTAATTTTCATTACTATATACTTTTCATTACTACTAAAATTATATGTTTAATATTAAAAATTAATTAAATTTAATGAATGAATTAAAATTTGAGAAAATATATTAACACCAAGTGAAATCCACTTCAAGTTTAAAAGAAATGTATCTGAACTTGAGTGGAAGAGTAATAACTATTTTACGAAAAATTTTAACAAGATAAATAAATATATGTAGGGAGATTGTAAATTCATCGTAGGATTTTTAAAAAAGATATATACAAAAAGAAGTTTCTTCAGTTCCAACTTCAGCTAAATGTCAAATTTTTTCTTAACGCTGGATACCATCTCTATAACAAAGAAAATAGATTTTAGAAACAGAAATAAAAGCAACCTTCAAGATATTCTCAATGATTGCATTGAGTATCTTTCTCGACTGATTTGAATCAAATAGTACACGGGGTAAACAATAGTAAAAACAAGACAACATATCAAATTTCATTTATATGAATCCTTTCGTTTTTGAATTTGGTTTTTACAGGTTTACAAAAAGCATCGACAGGTGATTAATCATTTTATAGATTGGATTCTAATTTCTGTACTAAACTATACATTAGATTCTAAACATTCGCATCAAATTTCGTTAATCGTTTTATAGATTTGATTCCAATTTCTATACTAAACTATACATTAGATTCTGAATATTCGCATCAAATTTTGTTTATCTAACTCTTTAAGTTTTAAATTTATTGTTTACAATTGTGTTCGAACACTTCATTTAAATGATTTTCTTTCAAACTATTATTATAGAAATCTATATATTTAATTCCTATTTTGCAAACCATATTTCATTTGCTTAAATTAACGTTTTTTATATATCATATTTTTATAGAAAACAGATATAATTCGAAAAACGAATAGATTTTTTTATGATTAAACCACCTTCTCGTTTTATGTACTGTTCGTTGAATACGAAAAACAAACTTTTTGGAAGACAGGTAAATTTTAAACTAAATAATTTATTGATTGATTAATTTGGAGAATCTGGGATTTTTATCAGTAAAGGCTACTATCCTCTAATCCAGAGAGTCAGAGTTAATGAAGAGCTAAAAACCTTATTGAACCAAGAAAACTTTGAAGAAAGCGCTTATGAAAGACAGTGCTTCAGATCAGAATTATAGCAGACAAAATTTCTTGGTGATTGAAAAAATTGTTTCAAATGTATATTCTTTGAGTTGAATAGTTCAAAAATTGCGCAGGAATATGCTCCACTTCATTTTCTTGGACACCGCATGCGAGCTAAATCGGTGATTGTTTTGGCACTGTTCAACGACTTAATGTTGGAGCATTTCATCAAGGATTAGCCGGGATTCGAAACCAAACATTTTCAGCTTTTTTTTTTCTTCACTAGCACTTATGATTCCGGACCATTACATTTTGCTCTTAACATGAAATTTCGGTAGATAGTATTTAAATTAATAACCATTTTTGTTGAATTGGTGTAGAATTACCTATATTTTAGCCTTTTCTTTTTTGATTTGATAGCTGACACAATTGTTTTTATACTTATAGCCTTGATTTCCGTTTATTTAAGAACATTTATATTTCTTATTCTTCTTCCAGGTTCGAATTCGGATGAATGTTTTCGCGATTTCTTAAAATTCCACACGCTAGCTGAACAGCCCTTTTGTACAAAGAAATATTTGGAAGAAGAAAACGATTTATGCAAAATATCCAAATCACCTTATAAAAGTGATATAGTTTATCAGTTTTCTTTTCATAACTATTTGAGTGCTATTTTAGCTTTCTTTTACAATCCTCATGCAGATTTAAATAATCTCAATTCAGTTGGAGTCTGTAAACACTACAATTTAATAGTTCATTCTAGTTGGTCGTGTAATATTGTAGTTGACGGGATTTTAAGATGGGATGCTTGGGATTATAATGGGTAAGTTTATTTGCTTTTTAGACGATATTGAGTATATTAATGAAATATTTAGTTCTTTTGTTTATCATTTATTGATTATCAGAAATTTTTACTCTAAAATATCCTTTTACGTAAAATTTCTTCCTTTTTTTTCCGAAAAAGCTTAACGACGTCATTCTTTTAAATGAAATTTTTTTAGAAAAGCAAATGTATTCCATGTGTATATTAGTGAGGATTCAATATAAATGACATTTCTGTTTGCTAGGTAAGAGAAAAAGCCGGTAGTAAATGTGGAAAATTAAGTTTGTTTTCTTAGTTATTTGAGGATTCCGTTTGTTCTAAAATCCAGAAATGTAAAATTTAATGTATTTTCTTTGTTTTTGTATCAAATTTAATTCAAAGAATCGGGCAAAATTATCATTGAATTAAATTTGTTTATTCCTTCAATTCTAATATGCAACGCGTTGCTGGACCATTTTGTATGCATCGCTACATTGTGAGGCTTGTATACTTAAAATTTTCTTTCTATTAAAAAACACTTTTGAAAAAAAAGTAGTAAATTTTTAGATATCATCATAAGACTTCTATAGCTTGACTATATGCATGTTAGTCTTAATTAAAAACATAATTGAAATTCTCAACTTTCTTTTTCTATCTGACGGTAAAGTATTCTTGAGAAAAGGTTTATTATTTCAAGAAAAACATAATGAATTATAGAGTACATCAGAGTTGCTCGTTTGATCAAATTCCTATCGTTTCAACTGTCCTATTAACGAGTTTAAAATTTAATACCAATTCCGAAACTATACTTGAGTAACGTCAAAAGTATCTGATAAGAACCAGCTATCTTGAGCTTGCAAGATTTAGTGAGTACATAAAGTCTTTCTACTGTTGCATCTACCTTCTCCCGGAAAATAAGAGCAGTTTGGAAGCTTTAGGAATATAATTTAAACTATAATTACAAGTTATTATAGTTTAAAAAGTTATGCTTTTTTCATCCAGTTTGAAATAAATTGCGATTGTATCAGAAAATAAATTACCATTGTATCAGAAAATAAATTACCATTGTATCAGAAAATTCGAATAATCTATCTCGTGTTCGTATGGTTATGGAAGCCGTGCTCCAAAACAGACGTTTTTCTTCACTGGAAATTTCTTAGGAGGTAATCTTAATTCTTTTGTAGTGAATTGGCCAATTGTGATAAATTGACTTAAAACATTTCAATGTATTCTGTATTGGAAACCGTATTATTTGAGGTAAAAATAAAATGAACGGCATCTGTGTCACATCCATTGATTATAAATTCTTTAATTAATCGACTTTACTCAAATATTTAAAGAATGTATTTTTTATAATTAACAAACGCATATTTACAAAAAGATAATGAATTATTGAAGAATATGCGATAGTAAATAATCAAATTGTTTTTAGATGAATATTGAAAAGGTTTCCCTTCCTCAATTAAGAAGTAAAAACTAGGGCATATTTGAAAAATTTCTTATCTATATTGTATAAATGAATGCAAATTGAGTTTCGCCTTCATGGCTTGTTCAATATTTCATATTTCGAAATAGGAATAATTTTAAATATTTATATCTGAAGGCATTCAAAATATGAATAGCCTTGTTATTAGATTTGCAGTGGAGTACTTTATTAAAATTTAGGATAAGCTAAAAATTCTCTTAACATTGGAAAAATTGCGTCTAATAAATATTAATGAAACAGTCTAGAAAAAGTAACTTGGTTTAACATATCAACTGTTTGATCTGAGTTTCGATATTTTGTTAAAGGAAGTTCATTTGAATGCATAACATATTTAAAATCATTCCGTTTGTACAAAAAACTATCGCATTAACACATTTCTCAAATGTTTAATTGTTAAATATTTTATTTGGCGATTGAAATTTCAAGTAATCCTGAATACAAATAGTCCTGCTTCTACACAATGCTATAGAAGAAAAATCATTTTCTCGTGCTATTAACAAAATTATTCAAAATTGAAATTTTGTTGTATATCGTGCACTTTATATTTAAGGAGGATTCTCTTATCGTCAAACTTTATTACTTCATGGGACTGACAATTCAACTTATATCGGAATGCCCATTAAATTGTTTTCTATTTTTAAATTGCTTTACTCCCTTTCTTTCCTATTCACTTAAGAATATGGTATTTAATACCTGTTATTTTAAGCTGTATTTATGAATTCATGTCCTTTTTAAAAAAATCGACTATTCATGCTATTACTTTGGAAAGAAGTTCTTTCAAATTAGAACCTGGATTCCGAAGCATAACGATTTGTACTTCAAGTGTTTGGTTTTTTCGAGTTATATTTCGCTGGCCATGATTTTCCATTTGTTATGAGTTTCATGTCATTTTATTTACAAAAACAATCGCTTTTAAGTTTCATTCAAGAACTCCGGGTTGTGATTTGGAATTTGTATCCGAATTTGAGTATAGATTTATTGCTTTAACCTTGGTTTGAATAAAGGATAAACGGTACTTAACACAAGAAAATTCAGTATTGTTACTGTATTAAAATTAAAGAAAAATACAAATATTACTGATATTTTTGAATTTATATAAAACTCGTCCCATAAACTTCGAAATGACTCACGGTCATAACTTTTGAATTGTAACATTCATCCGAAAACCTTTTCTCGATTTCTTTTCAGTAATTAAAAATCAATGCTTTAGAAGATTCTTTCATGGGGAAAATCTTCCTCAAGGGGTCATTTTGGATAAAAACTTATAACTGTACGTCTCGCAGTCTGTTCGAATAGCATTGGATTCTGGACAAAATACGCAAAATTACATTTTCCGATTAATGGGAAATATATCAAGCTAATATTTAGGATGATTTAATGTAAGACGAAATCATTCTATCGATTTTCGGCCATAGCTATTATTCAGGGCTCAGGATTGTGCACTAGAAGCTTCAATGGAGTTTTTGTGCGATAATGAATCGCTTTTGAATTACCATAGATAAAACAATGAATTGAATTCTTTTCTTTATAGGAAAATGTTAATTTAACCAGAATGTTATGTTAAAGATTAAAAAATAATAAAATTATTGTCATTGCAATCCTCAAACATCTGCATGTATTGATATTTTATTACGTCTGCAACTTGACTGTAACGTTACATTCACTCCCATCTCAAATTTTTATTCAGCGTCCATTATCAGTTCAATTAACTGGATTGTATCGTCTGGATTAAGAATTTTATATTGGATTTTAATACATATCATTCTCCTTGTTTTTTTTTCAGGAAATATTTGGGACAAGATAAGGCGTACAGCGATCAGTAGATGTAACGTTTTGGCCGGGGCTACTGGTCAATTATGCCGAAAACAAACTCGGGTTTTGGAGAAATAAAAATCTATTCCCAGCTATAATACATAAGTATTTTACAAACGCATAGGTAATTCATTTCCGAGTTCCACTAGGGAAAGGTGCTGAGTCTTAGATAAGTAAAGGAATCTCTCTCGGAGGTTAAGAGATATGACGAAGTTCTTAAACTCCCGCAAGATTCAGTAAGAGGTACGGGATTATCCGCTTTTCGATTAACCTGCTGGGATTTCCGGAAACGTCAGGTGATGAACTGGCTGATATAGCAACTCCGAAGACAAGCTGTTCAACTAATTGGAAGTCTCCCAAAGCTCAAATGAGCTTTCACACTTCAGGCGGGCCGCACAGTTGCCCAAAAGTTCCGATGGACTTCACGTAGGCTATGCTACAGGCCGCGGCTGCCTACGTCACACCAAATTCTCTTCTGAACATTTTACACAGAATTCCAAGGTGAATTCTAGCTTCAATCACTAGCTCTTGCTTCGTCAGTCGGCTTGTTCGTTTCCCTTCTATTAGGGTCTAATAAGTCGGTCTTCGGTGGCAAATGACCAATCAGGATAGTTCCCAACTTTCATTGGTTAATCTGAACAAGTTCTTTCCAATCAGATAAGAGGGGAAAGCATCGTTTAGCATAAAGATTTGTAGTCTCCTTGTCTGCTGCATTCTTCTCCAGAAATGTCATCTGCCGCTGGTTCCCTTTGAGCTGGTTTGAAAGGCGGGTGTCTCTTGTCTATTGAGAGGGACGCATCTGGTTCCTTCTCCGGATGTTTGTTCCAAACATGTGCACATTTCACTGGAGGCCTCACAGGTCGCTCAGACACATCTGGACTTGGTTTGACCACTGTACTTCGCTTCGAGTACCAGATGTCTGCATTCTATGCATTTTAAATTTCTCCGCTATCGGTAACTTTTAAGGTACAAAGGTTACTTCCCGTCAAAACCTAGTTTGTCAATTCTTATCCGTCGATTATTTGAAGTCGTCACAATGGGCACGACATCCAACACGTCACATTTTCAAATAGTTTTTATGAAACGGTGTATAATTAACCATTCATTTTCCATCTGAAATTTTAGACCCAATTCTAAGAAATGAAGTATAAAAAGTGAGAAATGCTCAGACATTAAATTGCCAACATGCATTTCACTCAAAACAATTTGTATTTCAATGTACGGAATATCGTATATATTCTTCTATTAGAATAAACTAGGATTTGAAATATTTTAATACAAATCATTGTGTAAAACTATTCTTTTATGAAATACTAACGTCTATTTATAATTTACCTGCACCATAATTAAATGAGATTTTTCTTGCAGTTTATTGTACAAGAGAGCATTTGGAATTAAATAAGCGACACCTGCGTTCATATCTTATTCGATTGAATTTATTGATGTCGTTGTTTCAAGAAGCATTCCTATAAATTCTGATATTAAAAAATTAATATTAGTTTTGTCATAGCTTTAGAATAGGGATTACCTCATTATACCACAACATGCCATATAGTTTGACGGAAATAGAAGGGTGAGTTTTTGGCCCATCCAGGTAATGTCTAAATTGTGGTACCCTAGCTGCTCAGAGGTTACTTTTGTAGAATATTTGGCAATTTTGAATATTTCCAGAGTCCATTCAGAATATTTGCCAAATTTAAATTTATTTCGAATTTGATTAATAGTTTAAAACTTTTAAAATATTAATGGAGATCTCGCAAATTAATAATCGAATGTGATCCATGGGATGCAAAGTGAATTTCCGTGGAGTTGGAAAAAGATTTTCTAATACATTTTATTAAAGTGAATTTTCTAAAAGAAATGTTAATTTAAAATCATTTTTAATATTTGTCTAAATTTCAGCTAATCTGATTTATTAGTATGGCCAGTTCTTCCATTATAAAAACTCCGGGATTGTCCAAGTGTTTCCTTTAATTTTCTGCACACCTTTATTTCAGGATATTCCGTATTCAAATAGAATTCTCCATCCGATGTATTTGAGATTCCTAGAAATATTACTTAGTCCAACTTTAATTGAATTCAGTCTATTCAATCGTAATAGATAAGTACAAATGCTATTCGGTGACGTATTTTGATTTAGTTAATTTCACGTTACTGAATACAAACTAAACCTGTTAATATCAATTGAGAAAACTGAGCCGGATTGTGTTCAGTTATTTAATTAGAAGAGTGAATGTAGGTATTGCTTCTAAAAATTCCGATTATCGCTCATTATTTAATGGGGTCAAAGCAAATTATTTAATCAAATATTGACGTATATTAAATTTGTGTGCTATTGATTGATCATTTGTTTAAAATATGATTATGATGAGAAATAAGATATAATATAAATGCTTGTGAACAGCTGCGAAAATAAAGGTTAAAATATTTCGTGAAACTTTCACGATTCAATTTTGAAGTTAAAATTACGATTAAAATATTTAAAACCAACTTTTGAGAATCACTTTTGAAATAAAGTGAATTGTTTTTAATTAGTGTCGGTATTGCCTAAATTCTCTAACTTGGTTTCTCCTCAAATAAAATATACATTTTAAGAATATATTAATGAAATTCTAACCAATTTTATGTTAATTAACTAATGTTAACTCAAATCATTTCAGTTTTACAATATGCAGAAAAACAAGTTATACATGTTGTCCATCATGCATCTTTAAAATAGCCACATGAAATCCTATAATTCCCTTTCTATTTGAAATAACCATATGATGCTTTGTTTCTTTGAATTATGCAAGCCATTTTTATAAAACAAATTGCGTTTTATTAAGTGTTCATTTTAGTTCTTTATATCCAAATGGGATGCCACTTGAATTTAGTTATTGCCTCTTCATTATTTAATGCTTTCACTTAAATACAGGGTTAAAAATTAAAAGCTAAAGAATACGATGCTCATTTCCCACCTCGTCGTATGCGTTGGAGTAATCATTCGTGTTCAGCTTTATCAATCAAGTATATCTATATTGTGGTTTATGGCTGTTTGGTTTCGGTTGCATGCCCAATTCGTGAATTCTCAAGCATTTTATTACGCTAAAAAATTATCATAAAAAAATTTTGATCTATTCCTGCCTAAAATCAACTCCTTTAACAGTTACGTTCGGAATTCTGGTTGAAATTGAGAAAAATTTCCCATTTAATTTGATCTTGCATCTACTATAATTAGTATAAAGCTCTCGAATAACCGGATTCCAAGTTAAAATGCTAACCTTATAAACGTGACCAATTTTCCAGTAATGTTACAGATCTTAAAACAGATTCTTGCATTTAAATATGAAATTTTAAAATAAATGAAATCTTGCATTATTTGACGTAAATAATGTATTATGCTATGATTTTATTCGTTACTCGTTTTGATAGCCATCGATCTCGAAAGGAATGGTTAAGAATGAACCACTGTCAGTATTGTGACGTGCGTTTTATAAACTGTTGCATAGTATAAAATGGAGGAATTCATTAATTTTATAAATGCTCTAAAATTTAACAAATTTCAGGTTTATTACTCTTTAGCTAGATTTTTCGCTCAACAAAGCTAGGGCAAACAGGTGTTGAATGAACCTTTAAAAACTTGTTTTCATGTGCCAATTCCAAGACTAAACAGTTGGTCCATCTGGCGAATTAGAAAATCGGGATAGATTGTCATCGGATCGGAATATTTTATTACAATTGGGGAGTTACCTTTTGAATAGTGGAAGGAGCGGAATTTGCACGATGTCTTGGGCGGGGAAGGGATCGACAGCATAAGTGGAAATGAGCAGTGTGATATCAAATTCCGATTAAGTTTTCTCTGGTGGATGCTATAAAGAAGCGAATGCATCCTCATGGTTAATTGGTCGTTTTGTAAGTGATATTCAGTAGTGCAAGGTACTAGTGTTGGTTACTATGTTGGGTAATGACTGATAGTGCTGTGGAATAGTTCTCGGGCTGGTGACGTGGGTAATGGGGGAGAGATGTGGAGCTGACGGAGTGGTCAATGTGTGTGTGAGATGTGAATCCGTGGTGGGGGCTGACGGCGTGGGCAATGTGTGTGTGAGCTGTGTCGGCGTGGGCAGTATGTGTGTGAGCTGTGTAATGATGGGGCGGACGGCGTGGGGAATGTGTGCGTGAGCTGTGTAATGATGGGGCGGACGGCGTGGGGAATGTGTGCGTGAGCTGTGTAATGATGGGGCGGACGGCGTGGGGAATGTGTGCGTGAGCTGTGTAATGATGGGGCGGACGGCGTGGGAATGTGTGCGTGAGCTGTGCAATGATGGGGCGGACGGCGTGGGGAATGGGTGCGTGAGCTGTGCAATGATGGTGGGGCGGACGGCGTGGGGAATGTGTGTTTGTGTTAGAGCTGTGGACTGAGTAATGCGTGAAAGCTATAAAACTATGGTAGGATTTGAAGTGTGGGTAATATATGCGTACGTCTCTTGTGTGGGAAAAATGAAAGGTTAAATGGAAAAATAGAGCTGCTGCATATTTGTTGTACGATGTTTTACTAGTTAGTATTCTGCCTTGGAAAACCGTTTCCCTTTAGGAGCTTTTTAAGGTATTAAATGTGTAAACAATGACGCTACGAAGAATTTAGCACATTTAAAGTGTGAAAATAAAGGAATGATTAAAATCTATAAGCAGATGATTGTATCAAACATTTACGAAACGTTGTAGATAATTTTTTTAAAAATTAATGCTCTTTTAAATCTTACCAATTCGAAACTTGGATTTTAAATGGACGGATCCAAGATCAAGTTAAACAAAATTCTCTCCTTGCGTTACAATTTCAAATTAAAAAGTTTAGTTTAAAATTGAATAAACAGCTGAAACTTTTTATAGAGCAGTTTCGGACCCTTGAAAACCCAGCACTTATTCACAACTAATTATGATTGTAATCAAATCGGCTCTCTTATTTGAGAAGAATCGACACATAGCATTTGAATTTTTCCCCTAATTGTCAGAACAAGAACTATTGTTGAAATTCTTGTGCTCGTACTGAAAATGTGCATTGGTTTTACAATACCTTAAAGAAGTCAGATAAAAAATTAAATTCTATATTTCCTTCAAATTATATTATTTTGCCCCCTACTAATTGAAGCTGTCAAAAATGGGTAGTATTTCATTAAATCGCAAATTATTCTAAAACTTCATTTAAGAAAGCAAAATTATATTAATTTAATGGAGTTAAGTCTAAAATCCACTTTTTTGCTTTGGAGGCGATACCTTTTATTATAAGATTATTTTAATTTCATTCGTAATTCCGAAAATGTATGCAGATAACTTAATTTTTTACTCTTAGTAATTGCAATATAAACTAAAGAATTTATTTCAAAACTAATCGAATAATAAGAGTCGCATCTGTTTTCACATCTTTATTAATCCAAATAACGAATTTTACATCATTGAAATTCTAGTGGTTTTGTTCTGTGCAATTCTTTCACCGTAAAAACGAACCAACTTTTGAAGAATTATGATGGAATTTGCTTTTTCATAAAGTGACGGAGAATGCTTGAACATTCACACTTCTAATCGAACACACTAATCTAAAACAGTTTTCCATATTAAGTCTTGCAAGTAGAAGTTAGAATGGTAGCCTGTATTGAATACGAGCGGATAAAATTGTATTTTAAACTGCGGAATCGAAGAACGAAGCTCCAGAAATTCTTTTATAAATGTAATTTTTTTGGACCGAACAATGAGCAAAACAATTTTCCAATGTGAAACTATTCTGTAATCGCAAACATTTTAAAGGGCAAGATTTATATTGCAATTTTTCTGTGTGCTTAGATATGCAAACCTATACTGTAAGCATCATAAAAATAGGATAGATATTTAAAAATGAAGAAAACTAGTTCTGTTTAAAATCAAAATAGAATACTTGAAAGGATTTTGAACAAATTAGGTGTCCGAATGGAGAGATACGTGAAGTAAATAGTGTAGTTCCGTCCACCCTAAATCAGCAGAGCATTTAAATAGAATGGATATTTAAGATTACGAGGCTGGAATTTCTATTCTAATTCAATTAAAAATTTCTTTTCAAATTACTCGGATGTTCAGCATCGATGTTTTTAATTGGGGTTTCTTGATCATTTGGAAATTCACTTGATATTTTTCTCGAATGCATTTTTAGAATCGTATGAAAGCTTCGGAAAGCATCCGGATCCCTATTTCTGATATTCCTTAAAAACCGTGGAAAGAAACATTCGTAATCATTAATATTAAAGCGACCTCTAAGCGGCTAGATTGCCACAATTATGTGGGTATTACTTGGAATCGTATGGTGCAATAGAATCGAGAAGCTTTGGTATTGTTTCTCATGCCATCTACTCTAAAAATAGAAAGAATAAACATGAATGTAACATTTTTTGGATAAAACTGGCAGCCATTGGATTATCTTCCATTTGTAATGTATTATTTACTTTTAATTCTTTTTAATTCATCTATTTATTGACGGACGCATCGGATAATATTTACTGAAAGTTTTTTAAATTCCGATTCCGGAGGTGAAGTAGCAGTACTCCAAATGGATTCTTAGAGCATATAAATGAATATCCAAGAAACCTTGTCTAGGAATGGTATCGGTAAGATTTTGTAATCTACTGAAATAATTACATAGAATTTCAGTAATTATTAGAATATTACAAAGACTTTTTATTATAATTCGTTGGTTTAGGAGTGGAAATTTAGAAACTGCATTTCTGCCGGAAAAAGCAGTTTCGTACACCACAAGGAGCAAGACTGCTATCTACATTCAGTATGATTTGTGGATTGCCACTTCTGGGTCTAAGAAGATTCTTTTAAGGTGACTTATAGTAACAGGTTCAAAGCCAGGTAAATTCCTATATTATAAATTATCTTAGATTACATAATATTTTCATGTAATCTAATGTAATACATGATATTTTCATGTAATCGTTTTCCAGAGGACATGTTTTCCAAATGCTGTGAAGACAATCGAACATAGTAAACGAGGCACTTCTTACAAAATGGCAACAGAACTTTCAATTCCCTTAACACGGATAAATTCAATTACTTGTCGTTCTGGGATTACTCCCTCGAAGCATACACAGAATTAATCAAAGATCCGAGTTTGTCAGCATGCGACATACATGAAGATGGTCTTCAATATGAAAGTGTTCTGCCAGGAATCCATTAAAAAGCTGAAACAATTGGCAACAGAAACGGTAAACTTATTCTTTTTACGTGTACTTTTAAGAATCTTCTCTTACGAATTATTTATTTAGATAAATTGTTTAGAAAAAATGTTTAATATACCCTACTTTTATTCTCCGCAGATAACTTAGTTTAGAAAAATTTTCTTTGTAAAGTTGGATGAAAATATGTCGGATAAAGTAGTAAAAATTCTTCTTAGTAAATATCAATCTAGGTTTAAAGATCAAAATTTAATCATTTATTTATTGCTTTTCAAGGCGTTCTTGATAAATGCATTCCTGTCTGTTATTTTAACTCATCTTAACCTTTAATTTTGATTAAACCATATGCAAGCATTAATCGCATTTTTAATTTCGTAGCATAATTTGCATCAATGTTGAGTTTTTTTCCCACATGTCTTAATGACTATTTTATTTTCATAATTTTAAGATTTCGCTATCATCTTGGGTCTCAATTTTATTCAATTTATACAAATACTTTAACGCAATGGGAAAAGTTGCAAAATTTTGGATTTTGTGAAGTTGAACTGTGTTAATTTAAATTAGATCCCCCCCTTCAGATGTTTACTAACATTGATTAATCGAAATGTACACAGCTAAATAATTCTCTTGCTTTCATCAATCTCATTTTGGAATTTAGCCATTATGGATGGAAAGCCACCAAATATAGCTGACATTTTGTCAAGTTCTCGTATATATATCCTGCTAAAAAGAAACGAATAAAAGCTTTTAGATCTAAGCTCTTCCTACATAATTCAATTTCACTGCTCAGATTCTGCATTTGTGCGGTACGCAATATTTTTAGATCTCTATACATTTCAGAGAATTTCAGTGATACTTAAAGTGCAGGAGGCTTTATTTTTGTGTACTCTATTTCAGCTCCCGACCTCTATCGATATCAATATTTGGGATTGCCAGAAAAAGTTCTGTTCGGTATCGACCTGACAAATTGGTAAGTTGCAATAATTTTGATAGTGAATATAGTGTATAATCGTATGACTTAATTATAAAATAATCAAAACTTTAAAAATCTTAATTTTTAAAATGGAAACTCATTTAAATTTGATACGTATTGGTTAAAACTCTTACTCCTTTCAATTTTTTTCAGAATAAAAGCTGCCATCCACCTCAAGAAGATGGACTACTTTATTAATTTATTCCTCACGAGTTGATTCAGTTTATGCTGCATACAGGAAATACTAAAGTTGACATTGAAATAGTAGAATAAAGATAATTTGTGAATTTTAAGAACACCAAATTTTTGTAATTTTTATATATACTTAGTTTCTTCCAGGTTTGAAAATATTTTCTTGATGGCTACGATGCAGATTCAAGCCGTATTTACCCGGAGACCCGTATGGAGGCAATTGCAGCATTTCCAGCCATTTCTCAAAGCAGGAATTGAAGCGCGTATCATTGAAATCGACTTCTCGAGGGACGGAATTAATAGTTCGCCTTGGAACGCGACAATCGTCTGAACTCAATTGCGTTCTTTAGGAGAATACCGAATCAAGTTGCCCTTTCGACGGTGAAGCGGATGAGCCAAGGACCGTTTCAAGGTAATTTTATTTCGCTTGCTTAGTCTTCCTAGAAACTTTTCTGTATGAACAAAATACACTAAAAATTGAGATTTCAGTTTTGAATAAACTCTTTTCTAATCTTAACTAGTCAATTTATATGCATCTACAATAAATTTCTCCAAGCATCTCATTAGCAGTTGAAATATGAGATTCTATAACAAAATAGAATTGCTCCTCGAAGATTTTTTCATTAAACGCGATGATTTCTCTCTTGACTGTATAGTAGCTGACGACGAATAAATCTTGCCATGATTTGAACCTCTTTGATTCGACAATCCACCTTTGTGCAGGATGCATCGAATTTAGACATGATGAATTCTTGTTGGATAAAAACTGTCATAAAAGCAATGAAGTTTCAAACCAATAATCTTAGAAATTCCGACGAATTGGAAACCATTTCTGAGGTTTCTTAGTCATAAGGATACTTTGTAATCGCATATGTACAGTGTCTCTCATTCCTTTTCGTAAAGGATTAAATCGAACTATTGATGAAGGGCAGATTATTCGAATATAAAATGAGTAGCCTATGACCTTCATAATCAAAATACACGCAGAACTCTCGTAAGTCTCGCAGTCTCTTGTTAAGAATTGCCTTTTAATTAAGTCAAAAGGTCGTTTATATGATGCATTTTTCAAATGAATTTCAAATACTATGGTTATTAGCAGGATTATCCTAACTATTTCGAGCTTATAATTTTGGTTGGCTAAAAAGTAAATTTATATTCAATTCCGCATATAATGAAGATTACTTAATTTTAGAATAATCTACGCCGGCTTGCTGGCACAGAGGTAGCGCGTCTTCCTCGTGTTCTGGAGGTCCCGGGTTCGAGTCCTGGTTTGGGCATGGTTGTTCTTCTGTGTGCTATCTGTGAAATGTGTTAATGTGCCCCCCCCCTGTAAAAAGGGGTTGTGCAAGCGAATGTGGCGAGTGGGTAGCAAAGTCGTACTCTTGACCCTAGTTGGCGCTACTCAAATACAAGAGACGCTTCATTCGGCTTAAATCTGCCGCTGGGTTCAGCGGCGGGCTTGTCCATGACAAGTGCCATTTGACACAACAGAATAATCTACATAAATTGACAGAGCTAAACAATAAATGCTTTTTCGTTTCATGGCATTTTTGATAGATGGGATTGTATTTAATTTGTGTTAATTTAAATATTTATTTTTCAGATGCTTGTTAACGACGTGTTTCAACATAAATTGTTACCACAAAGCGAGATTTTGGGCATTTATCAAACACAGTATGGAATTTGAAGCTTTAAGGAATTGTAAGCGAAGATTCCGGTGCTTCGGTTGGTACTTTGTAAAACTTGCGACTAATTTGTCCATGTGTTAGTAATTCTATGCAATCTACACAAGAGAATTGTTATTTCTGTAATCCAATCTTGAACATCAATATCTTAGAATATTCTTGTATTAAGGTGGAGTGGATTTACTTTGATGAAATCTGTTAACAAATGCTAAAATTCCGTTACAAACTTTGCAGAAGCCTGATGTTATCAATGCAACTTTCATGTTTTGTATTGTCATTGTTAATGATAGAAACGGTTATTAAAGGTATAACTAAGAGTTAAAGTTATTCCAGTTATTTCCCCATAGTAATTTTTCATGGCTTCTTTTGACATTAAGCGGATTTCATCTTTAAAATTAGCAAATCATGAATACCATAATATAAAACAACGGAGTTCTACTGTAAAATTTTTTAAATTGAGCATTTCTATTTGAAACATTATTCAACTTGGTAATATCGGTAGAATATCTTGTTTGTTCTCCCAAATTTTATCAATGAAATTGCTGCCCTTTTTACTGCGGCAATGAGTCAAATCCTGAATTTTATTTTTCAATTTCGTTTCGTGACATTGAAAGGATTATCAAAGAATACTACGGGTCTAAAATTATACGATTCAGTTACCATATCAAACCTTGTACTTTTATAAAGTTCTCGACATTTTCATTTGTTATATTAGCTTTTAAGTCCAGAATTTTTTTCCGTTAGGAATTTGGAGCTTTGTTTCAAAAGATCACTAAAATGAAACTATGTGCAATCTGAAATATACATTGTAATATTAATTTAGTTAAGAAAGATTATTCATACATTATATGAACAGAAGATTTGTCTGTGTAAGAGAGCAAAAGACGAATTTGAAATATGTATTATCAATATTTGTTTCCCTGAAGATTGCCATTTCGCTCAACTCTATTTCGAACAAGTAGTCTAAATTATTTTTGGGTGCATGAAAGAATGTAAATTTTCTAAAACTTATTTTATAATTGTACAAATTATTTTAAATATATACTTATTTCGGAATATTTAACAGATGTTAAAGTGAAACATTTTGTAATTTTTCAATTTTATTCCCTTGAAATTCTTACTAGTAATTTTTCGGCCTAAGATTTAATGAAACTTTTAATTTAGTTTAAATTTAATTTAATTTCGAAACTATTAAAATAGTTTACCAAATATGTAAATATCACTTCATTACATCCATTTGCAAATGTATTAAACTTTTTAATAACTTTAAAGAGTAATATTAATAACAAGTTTAAAATTTGAATCGTAAATTTATCTTAATTTGGTCCTTAGTTTATGTAAATGTTCCCGTTCGGATTAAGGATATTTTTGTTGGTTCGGCCGGCCAACCAATCAAAATATCTCTTAACTCTTGCAAAGCATTTGATCATTATGTCTGATCAACACGATGATTAACATGCTTTTTAGAGCAAGTATTGGGTATTCACGCGACTGGTGAAACCATTTTTTAAAATTCAGTATGGGTATTAATTCTTGAAAAATGGTGAATGGATGTGATGAAGGTAAAAGTAGAGTAAATATCTTTCTAAATTTCATTTTAAAGTAGTGATAAAGTAAATTATTTGAATGTTCAATTTCTTTTTAGGCATTTTAAATTGAGTTCTCTTGTTCCGAGTCTCATTCTAAATCCAAATCCTTAATTTCCATTTTTTTTAAAAAAATCTATATGCGAATAGGAATTAATTATTAAAATGTTCAGCTTAGTCTTGCTATTTTTTTATTAATGTAATCAATGGAAAAAATAACCTTTTGATTGATGTAAACTTTTTTATTTAAATTCATGTATACGATATCCCATGGGGGAAAAGTGTGTAGGTTTCGCGTTAAGTGAATGCTTTATATATATTTGAATTTATTAAGTAGTTTTACCTTATGAATTAAAATGTTTTATGCTGTATAGAATTCTTTTTGAATTAATGTATATAATATGTTACTTTTGATGTATTCTTTTTATATGTGACAAATTTGCAAATAAAATTCATGCTGTATTTAATGAAGTATTGGCAATTATTAATCACATTTGCAAAAAATTGTTTATAGAAATGCCCTAGAAAATATTCTAATTTCAGCACTGAATTTTCACCCGCATTTAGTTAAATCTTAGTCAAAAGTACAAAATCATTATTTGTATTGATTTCTTCATTTCTGGCCAATTTATAAAACTCTTAGCTATTCATACATTAAATAAAATCTCGCGAAATTTACTGTAGGGTATAAGAATGAAAAATTTGGTTGATACTTTGAAAACTAGATGAATTCATGTCTTTTCATTTGCTCTTAACAATTTCAGATCTTTTACTACTCGAATTTAAAACTAAAATATTTTTATTTAAAAGATTTGCAAAGCAGGAATAAATCCAACAAATGGTATTTCCTTATCTTTTCATTCGTATTTCACTTCTTAAAAGAACTTATTGAAATGTCATTAAATTTGAATCAACGTTAGCGATGATCCCTCTTGATAATCTGTTATTGTAATTAAACATTTTAAGCAAATTTTGATATTGAATTTTGAAAAAGTTTATATTCCAATAAAAATTTATATTTTGTTAATGTTCGTTTCAAGCTTATTAGCCTATTTCTAAAAAGTCTGATTTTATTCATATTTCCCTTAAATGGAATGTGTATGAATTTTGTTGCTATTATACAGAGTTCTATAGCCTTCCTTTGTACGGAATAAAATTTCGGAGATTTATGATTTCTCAGTGTAAAATTTCTACCCCATTTCAAGTTGTTTCAGATATACTAATTCAATTGATAATATAGGAATATCCCTCTCTATTTGCTCCAAAATATGCTCACGACATATGATCCTATTAAAATTAAGGAATATAGTTTGCTCTTAGTGTTACTAATGACACTTGCCGTGGAGAAACTCACTGATGCAGCGATTTTAAGCTGAAGATGCGTCTCTTGTTTCAAGTAGGGCCAAGAATAAGCTGCGTTTCAACGACCTGTTGTTTCACACATTTGGTCGTAAATTGGACACTCACCCACTGGTGGCTGCACTCCCCCGTCACCTGTGGCCGCCTGTAGACGTTAGAGGGCTTCCTTCAAGATGTCGGTAAAATGGTCAACAAAGAACCGGAAAGTTTGTTTGGGCACGGGTGGAAGGAGGTAAAATGAACCGAGCACGAATTTGTAAGTCAATTTGATTTGAGTAGACATAAGAAGCAGTGTGGTCTTCGTTTAGTGGTTCATAGCAATTGAAAGTACCAATGAAATTGTACATTCATACACCTCAGATATCACACAGAAGAATAATCATGCCCGACTGAAACTAGAGTCCACCAGGTAGCACATCCTGTAGCATAATATTGAGCGATATTATATATTAAACAATATTGCGAATATTTATCAATATTGCGAAATATCTGTCCTGCTAAAGCCGGGACATCCAGATCACCAGGAAGACGCGCTACCTCTGTGCCAGGATGCCGGAAATTCGCTCTTTCTACTTTTTAACAAATCGGTAGTAATGGAAAATATTTCTTACTTTTTAATTATTATAATTGAAGAAATGTCACGATTATCTTTGTTGGAAAGTTTTTTGCTAAATTTCTTGTCTTGTTATTACAGATTAATCTTAAGGGAACAATGCAAGAAAGTCTTAAGAAAAATATAAAAGGGAAGAGAATTATGAATTCTGAATAACCAAATAACCATCTGAATAACTAAAACTAATACGAATGTAAAAAATCGCATTCTGAAGGATTTTTGCAAATTTCTATTGAAGAAATTATTTTTAGTTTTAACCTTGTCTAATTTTTCTCCCATTAGTCCACACTTTCAAAAGTTTATGTAGCCATTTTCCTTTTAGACTGAGCTTTCCTGAGTGAAAACCTTTGCCATAATTTGCGTGAACAAGCATTTTTAAACACATGAATGTTGATCAAAATTTCAAATTCCTTACATTATTGGATTAATTAATGTTTCGGAGGTTTAAGTTCTCCCCTTGGGGATTTCGGGTCTTTGCTAATAAGAAATCCCATTTCTTCCAAATTTCATTTTGTACAAACATCTAATGGCTATCACTAAAGGTCTCTTAACAACATGGCTTATTGCGAATTTTTCAAGGGAAGTTTTCTGAGAATATTGCACGCATGTCTCTGACAACCTTCGAATACCGAAGGCTCCCCAGTCACATTAAATTGTACAGTTCGTCACCGATCATGGTCCTTAGAACCCAAAACCATTCTTCGTTCAAAATTTATGATTAACTTAAGTGAAGAATTGTATCTTTTGAACTGGTCAGCTATGTAGAAAGATTTAGTTTCGACTTGAACATACTTAAAATACACTGGTGGACAAAATTAAAAGATGGAAAGTATATTCCCAAATATCTCGAGAATTACTGGATAAAAATAAATGAAATTTGATATGTATATAACTTATAGAAGAAAAATAAAGTGTGAAAAACAAAAAAATAATATTATGCCATTCAGTCGCAAGAGTTATTGCCAACTGTCCAATGGGGGACTGAACTTCATGTTGAAAGATGGCAATGAAAGTGAGGCTTGTATAGTATAAGGTCGACTCTGATACATAAACAGCATGCACAACGAGTATGCATGCTGTTAATAAGAGTTAAAGAGTACTTGTAGAAGATTCTTCCACCAGAACAGTTTTTAACTCAGGAATGGTTCTGAGTGGGGGTTGGCCTATCGCAATAGCCCTTACAAGAGCATCCCAAGCATTGTCAATCGAGTTAAGGTCAGAAAATTTAGCTGTCTAATTCATTCGATGAATATCTTTGCTTTCCAGATACTCCTCAACCAGGACAGCCCTATGTGGTCGGGCATTGTCTGCAATAAAAACGAATTCAGGAACAGCAGCACCCTGAAAAGACGCAAATAGGGTCGTAGGATCTCCTGCCTGTACCTTTGCAGATTCACCGAACCAGTTTCAAACACATAGAGTGGTGTGCGGGTATCTTGCATGATCACTACCCAAACCATCAGTCCTCCACCAGTGTAATGGTCCATTTCCCTGAAGTTACTGGGTTGTTATTGATCCCTCCGTATGAATATTTGCCAAGAATTGAGTTGTAGACTGAATCTGGACTCATCTGTGAAGAAAACATTAGCCCAATGGAGCTGTGTCTAGTGTTGGTGCTGTCTGCACCATTGTACACACACTTTTTGGGGAAGGAGCGAGTGGTATGCAAATAGCGGACTTCTTGGCATACATCCCTCTTTCACCAAGCCTCCTGGCAACCGTCTTCCTAGAAAACTAATGTCCCTGAGGCAGCAGCGAGGTCCCTAGATAGTTGTGTCGCTGTAGACGTCCTCTGGCGCTTGGATTTAAATAACAAATACTGGTCGTTGCAGCCCTTGGACTTTGCCATTGTCTTTTGGACTCTATCCCACTGTTCTTAATCTGACTTCACAAATTCGAAACTACGCTTGGACTTGCACCCAATCTCTTAGCAACCTGAGCTTGGGACTGCCCTACCTCAAGTCTACCCACAATTCACCGCATCATACCTTCCTCTAAACGATGACGATCACCATTTTCCCCCGAAAAATCCCCAAAAGAAAGAAAGAAAGATTATTCAAGAAACACAATACGAATCGTAACTGTGTTATAGAGTGGAATGAGTTGAGCAGCTGGCCGCAGACGTATATACCTCCTGCTGGCTTAGAAAGCCCACAAAAATACATTAACTCATCTCAGCAGAGCCAGCTCCATATTGCCATTATATGGAAACCAACAATCCGGGTTTTATGTGATATTTTCCGAAAAATGTGTTAAAATGAATTCCTTTTCTTAATTTTGTCCACTGTATGTTAGGAATTTTTCAGCAGTAAGTTTATTTCACTGAACTAGTTTTGGTTCACTTGAGTATGATTGCTTGACTCATGAATTTAAATCTGCATGCCGAAGTTTTAAGATAAAAATAAGAACTAATGATTAGAATTTTCTTATTTTTTGAGCCAAATCATAATCATTTTTTGAGAATTTAAAAATTATTTTCTTTATAGCTTTTATTTCAATATTTGAAAGAAACCTTTCTGTTTCACTGTCATGAATTGATAATTTTAATTTGAGGCGTTAGTTCTCTCTTATCAACACAAGTATTCGTTTCTTTATGTATTTACTCGTATTCATTTGAACTGTTTCAAATGCCTTTTGCATTATTTAAAAATGCCACAGTTGAATGAATATAAAGGGTTTACACCCCCAGTTACAATGTTCCAGTAAATTGTGCATTCACTGAAAGAACGGACAATAGCAAGTTCTTGTATCGGCGGCACAAATATTTCTTAATATACAGCTTCCGTACATGCGTGGTCTTACGGGATGACATGTAGTTGGCTGAGTGTCAACTACCTTCAAAAAATTTTATTTCTTACATTCCATAACTACTTCTTTTCCCGAAATTTAAAATTCGAGATAAAAGATATATATTTGCCACAACCAAAAAACAATACACTATACTTATTATGAAATGTAATTTAATTCTTTGGTATAAACTACAAAATAGCTCATACTAATCAAAAATATTATTTATTATTATTTATGTTCAATAAAGATTTTTTTATTTTATATATATTTTTTAATTAAAAAATTAAAAATCTTAATTTTTAATTTTTTCAAAGCAATTAGTATTTTTCGGTACTCGCGCGTTCATAACTTAAACGATTGTCGTTAACTGTAAACCTTAATTTTTTTAAAAAAAAATAATTTTTAGACTGGAATATTTATATTAATTTATAGATTTGATTAAGATTCAGCGTTTTCTGTGCTTAAAATTAAGATTGCGCAGTTTTTAAATATTTTCTGCCACAAGGTATAAAATAAATTTATGGCCTATTTACGCTCCAGAAATTAGTAAAATTTAATCGTTCTTCGCTGAATTTTATTTACTTCAAAATGATTGTAACAGACATCAAACCAAGATAATTGACTTAACTTCTGGGCATTATGAATTCTAATTCATGAGTTTTGGACTGAGATATGCTGCTTTCAACCTTCAATGTTTCACAGTGCAAATATTAAGAGGGAATGACTTTTCTCCTCAAACTTGAATAATGCATTCCTAGCATAATAAGCAAGATCAAAATGTCATCAGCCTAAGACGTCAGCAGTGCCAAAATATCATTAGCAGGGCCAAAATGTCATTAGCGTAAAACATCAGCAAGGTCAAAATGCCATCAGCTTAAGACTTCAGCAGTGCCAAAATATCCTCATTATAAATCCTTAGCAGAGTCAAAATATCATTTGTAGTGCCAAAATCTTAGAAGTATAAAATGTCATCAACATAAAATATTAGAATGCTCAACATTCTCATAAACTATTTCTACAAATAGCCAGCACATTTCAATCAATTAACTGACAAACTAAAAAAAAAAAAGGTTAAAGGGAGAGAACGCGTTATGCGTAAAATTTGAACGCATCACTAGCACGGGCGCGGAGAGCGAAAAGCCTCTATGAGTGACGTTGTATTTTCAAAATAGAAAGTCACCGTTCAGAGTGTTATTACCAAAAAGGAGTACAAGAATTAGAGGGTTATTTGCAGAGGAAGCTTGGTATCCTGAATTATTTATAACTTGAACGGGTTTCTCCGTTGATCGTGTGAAAAAAATTTTTTAATGAATAATTAAAATATATTATAATAAAGTTAAACATATGAAAATTAAGTTTGGTCATATTCATAAGAGTTATTCAAAATAGCTTTTACTGTATTAATTATTATTTTAATTTTCTGTTATTATTATATTTATTCTGTTAGAAAATATACTGCAGATCTTATCATACAAATTAAAAACCTTTAAATAATGCATTGCGTCACTTATGAAAGAAATGCCAGAATTTTCTCTTTTGATACAATTCCGTTGTTTTTCTTTATAACGTTGCAATTATTCAACAAAATATATTTTATTTAAACAATCGCATTTAAAACTTACTAAACTCTTAGTGATTTAAACTGAATTAGTTTTAATAAGAAAAATGATTTAATCAAAATCAATTTTTCAGACGAAACGTCTTGCCACCATTTCAAAAGCTTTCCCCTAATCCAGTCATCAAAATGAAAAAAAAATGTCAAAAATGCCACAAATACATAATTACGAATAAATCAGTTTAAGTTTTTGTCACGACCATTCAAAACAGATCACAGAGAAACAAACGGATATGTTTGATTTTGGATATCGGTGGAAAAGATATGATATCAGTTCGACGCGTTTAAACAGAAATTATTATTTATAAAGAAAATGTTTATAAGGAAAAGTACGAAAAGTCTAAAAAGCAGAATTATACGAATGTAATTTTGATAATTGTGCTGCATTCAACAGAGAAGAGTTCTTCAAAAGTAATTAAAAAGATAGATTAAGATTTTCCCCAATTATTTCTTTTCGTCCAACAGAAATTACAAAAATTCCATTGAAACTGAAAACCACAATAACTATAATTTTCTAAATATTCCCATCATTTAATTTATTTATTTATTTTTCAGCCTTTCTTAAAGATGCTATAATTAATTTATAGTCTTTAAACACCTGTAACTGTTGTAGTTAAACTTTTCTTCCCGAATTAGCGGACCATTTTCTTTAAAATAAAATTGTTATGGCAATAGTTTAATTTGTAATAAAATATATCCATGGTCGTCAAAAATATTTATAATCGTGTTTTAAAGAGCCTAGAGAGACATATTAAAAAATTGTTTAAATGCCAAATTATTTTGTATTCAAACAAAATTATTCTTTAATACCAAATATTTCCCCACTAATCTGTTTAAATATACAATTGTTAATTATTCCTTTTACTATCAGTCCAAAAATTCAATTTCAAATAGTTCAATCCCTCTTCTCGTAATCGGTCAATTATCGGGCAACAAATATTACTATATTACTCTGTTGCTCACTAAACCAGCAAATTAAATCAATATATTTATTTATTGTTTCTACTACAGAAAACAATTAGACTGGACTATTAGAGAAATGTAAAGGAATTTCAAAACGTCTAATTTTTTTAATATTAAAAATTCTTCATGAAATTTTGAAAAAAAAAAAATCTATCGACACATTTGTAAAACTGATATTCATTAACAGCCCACCAAGTTTCTATTTCAGTGGATAATGCTGGTCACCAAGTTTCCTCTGCCGGGGTCGCGAAAAGTGGGAGGTGGCGAGGAACGACGGTAGCCCACCTCCTCGAGGTGTTCCTCGGGAAACGCTCTGATGAAAGTCAGTAGAGGCAAAGAGGCTACCTAGCAAACATCAATTCATTCTTCAAAGCATTGAGATATCATTTTTGTTTTCTTGAATACGAAGCATACAAAGCGAAAACATAATGTAATTCTGAGGAAATTCCAACTCGATTCTCGACGATCTCTAAAATATTTTAAAAACATTTTTGGAATTTAAACTGTTTGTCTATTTTTATCTATACCTCTTCACATCGATATTTATTTATTTTCCTCTTTATTTTTAATAGTTTATTTAAATTATGTCTTTGTATTCAGTATCAGATCTTTCTTTGAAATAAAATTATTATAGTAGCATTTGTTGGAAAGTGTTTATCAATAAACTTTTAAGCTTTTGCTCTTAGTGTCAAATAATAATTATGAGAAACTGTATTTATAGTTTTAAAAGTAAAAAGAATTACTATGAAATAAAAAATACCGATTCTATTATGCTATATGAAAATATTTAGAGATTAGAATGATTTAATTCCTTTTCTAGAATTGAATGAATGTATACAATTGTTAAGAAATAGTTCTATTAAAATTTTCATTGCGAAATATTATTCAATTATATAATGTCATGAGGAAAAAAATTATAATATTGGTAGCGCTGTAGCAATCGGAAAGTTGATGAGCAATGAAAATGTAAATGCATTACCACGACCTTACTCATCTCGCCGGCGATCTTTCTTTCCGCGCCGAAATGAAGTCGCTTCGAACGAATTGACACAATCAGACTATAACATTGAAGAGAGCCTATCTAAAAAAATACTTTTACGTTTAATTAGTTTAAATATTTACATAATTATATACAGGATTATTATTGTTACATATGCGACGGAGGTTTTTTACCACACATCGTCCAAACGTTTTTCGAAGTCGAAAAGTTCCAATTCCGTTCTTAAGAATTTCAGGAGTTTAGTTGTCTCAGTAGAAGTGGAAGTGCTTTTCGTGACAAGCGCATTAAATTTTTTTTTTCTTGATAAAATAAAGAAATATAGACATTTATTCAGGATTGTGTTCTTGCCTTCTTAGTATTTTAATAGCTTTCCTTCTTACATAGGATTACAAGAGTCTAAACATTTATGCACGTTAATGTGAATAAGAAAGATTTAAATATTTAACGAGATTTCTTCTACTCAGGTGTACTGATTGTGATAGTGAAACGGACACAGATCATTACTTTTAAACGACATTGATTGGTTTTTAATAGAAAGGTGTAGAACATTAGGAGTGAAGAATATTTAAAACCGAAAAGGTAAAAGGAATGCAGGAATTTATGGACCCTTTATTGCTGCACAGGTCATAACGGCTGATATACATTGAAAAGAAAAGCTCACTTATTATTTTACTATTCGAATTGACAATTCGTGGGGAAAAGTTTTCTTTCAAATAATTAAAATTTCTTATTCCAAGTCGGGGGAAATGAATAAATGGTCATCTGGAATACAAAAACGAACTTTTACAACACTTTTCGTTGAATAATGTAAAGTTATGTTGGGCTTTTTTAGTTCATTTCGGGGACATCTGATACGAACCTGAACACTTGAATTATTGTCAAATTTAGAACTAATTTACTTATAAATGCGGAATTAATCTTGTTGTAGAAAGCTTGTGCATATTGAAAATAAATTACAATATAAATGTGGTATTTAAAAAACTAAAAACTGATAATTGTTACTTTTGAGTTTCGGAAAATAGTATATATATTTATAAAAAATATTAAGAAATTTTTTAGAGAGGTTTTAAGCTTATTTAACAATGGACATTTTACTTCGTAATAGAATAAAAGCAAACTTTTATCAAAATTATGAAATAATTAGAATTATTATATTATTTCTTTTATGTTGAATTAGACATATTACTTCGCGCTTGCTGCGGAGAATTTGATCTTAATTAGTTACATAAGTTAAAAAATAAAATAAAATGAAAATTAATTTTTTGTCATGCGGGATTTTACTTAATTTGTTCCCCCTCTTGTGCAGTCGTTAGACGTATAAATAATTATTGAGTTCTATTTTATTTGCTGTGTTCTTTCTGTATATATGATAAAAATAATAGATATTTTCAGAATTCCAATTACGCAAATAATTTTCAGCTCTGTAAATTATTATTATTATTATTATTATTATTTTGAATTTGTTTAGAAAATTAAAATGCAATATATCAAATACCGCCAATTTGGCGCTAAACGGGCTGACATAAGAAACTTGAATGAATTTCTAACTTTGCGAAATGGACTCTTCTTGTAATAGCCTGTTTCTGTAAACATAGACATTTGTCTGGAGGAGATATTATTGTGGACAGATATTAAAAACTCAGGGTAGTAAATTATATTATATAATTTGCTGCCCTATAAAAATATTATTACAGTTATATGAATGAAGAAAGATATTTTAAAAAATTAACAGTACTAATAAATAATATTTAGCTATAATAATCAAGATTGTTTCGTTTAAAAGACATGTTTTTTCATAATAAACTTTCAATGACACAGCATTTGGCTCGATAGCGCCTTATCTTGTTTGCCAAAAACAACTTGGCAAACTAATCCTGAACATGCGCAGTTTTGCCTTTGGCACATGGTTACGGGCTCGCACTAAGGTCTAAACTGAAAATTGGCGCTTTAAAATGCTATGGTTAAAATACGCTTGCTTTTTTTTTTTTCGTTCATCAACACTATTTACAAGATATCAAATTTCCATGTACAATAAATTAATTGCACGAATGTCTAGGGACAATCCCTTAGAAATGCTTGCGTGATGTCAACTCGACTTTTTTTGTTATTGTTTCTATGACTTCATTTATTAAAAAGGTAGGCTGTAAACTTTAGTAGAATTTTTTTTTTTTTTTTTGTATTCGTATTAATAGTGTCCTAATGAAATTAAATTTTTATGTGACTATTTAATATCTGAAAGAAATGTATTTTATTAATTTAAAGTCCTCTATGTTTATGAGAATGACCAAATAAGAAGATACAACTGTAAAAAGTATAATTTAAAATCAATCAAAACTGTGTATGAAAAAAAGGGAGAAATTTTGTGAAAACTAATATCTATTTAAACAAAATAAATAATTATATGCCAATTTATATAATATTGCTGAATTTAAAGCGCAACTTACTAGTATCTAATATCTAAAAATTACCAAATGTATTTGAATGTGTGAACAGTTGTTAACTTCAAAATATGCAGTTCTGATAAATTTGAATAAGAGTGTTATTAATTATGGTTATTTTAGAGTCGTTTCTTTATATTAAGTATATGATTGATTCAAGAAAATAACCAGATCTTTTATGAGAATACTGTACAGAGTATTATAAAAATCAAAATTCATTTTACATCATTAAACTTAATTTTCGTATCAGTATAAAAATTTCTATATAAAACATATTTGTATGTGCAAGCAAAAAATCACCAACAAAGAAACTTGGGGGAGTTCTACATTATTTGGTGATTTTTCACTTGTGCCCAGCTAACAGAAAAGTACCAACCTATTTTTTTGTTGTAGATATTTATGGTTTTGGTTTAAATAGCATAAAAATGTACTCCATTATAAATAAGCAATGAAATATGATGATTAAAACTAAACAGAAAATGAAATGTATTGTGATTACTTGATATGTTTCTAAAATTACCCAGAAAATAAATTTATCTGTGTTAACATTAGCAATCTGTTTCATAGCATTGTCAAAACAGTGATGTTTCATATATGTTCATCCTCAATATCTTCTATATTTTTCATAAATTCGTAATAAATTTTATATCTTCTAATCTATTGATTAAATGATTCCATTGGCTTTATTAATCATTTCTGAAAATATTTTTGTTTGGAATGCTTTGTGCACTTAACAAAGCAATAGAAACCTGTGTTTAAAATATGAGAGGAAAAGAAAAATTGTTTGTAAATTAAACCATATGTTTTGACAGTAAATTGTTTTGATGAAAACTACAAATATATTTTCTGTCAGTTTTGTAATATCATTTTCATTTATTTCTTTCAAATGAAGACATTTTATTTTATTTGACTTAATACAAATAAAACAATTATATTTCAAATCTTGTTATTTCAAAAATGTGTTTGAAATATTTATTTTCTAATTTGGAATTTAAGTTACTGTTAATATTATAGGTAATTTTTTCTCTTGTTGAAAACTTTTGCTCGTGCATTTTTATTTTGTAGCTAAGCTCTTGTGTTAATTTTTTAACTTTATCACTTAATTTTAAAGAAGTAATATCCAATTAAATAATTATATAAACATGTATTTTTTTAAATCTTATAATGGTAAACTATCTTTTGATATTTTTTGACCAACTTTGAAACATATCTTTGTACACTCAAAATTTTAAATGAAATTCTGATCCTATATATTATGTTGCGATTGACAACAAATCATGATGGTCTGATTCCATACAATAACTGTGAATATTTAGATTATATGAGTACTATTTCTATCTGAATATTTTTAATCTAAATAAAAATATGTTTGTAAATGAGCTAGCTTTATTAAAATTAAATTTACCAGAACATACTGATTAAAAAATTTACAATTTCATTCTATTCAAACCAAAGCCATAAATATCTTAAGCAAAAAAATAGGTAGGTACTTTTCTGTTAGCTGGGCACAATCGAAAAATCACCAAATAATGTGGATCTCCCCCAAATTTCTTTGGTGAATTTAACTTGCACATACAAATGTGTTTTATATAGAAATTTTTATACTGATATGAAAATTAAGTTTAATGATGTAAAAAGAATCTTGATTTTTTTTAATACTCTGTACAGCATTCTCATACAAGATCTGGTTATTTTCTTCAGTCAATCATATAAATGTAAAGATATGAATCTAAAATAAGCATAATTAATATCACTCTTATTCAAATTTATCAGAACTACATATTTTCAAGTAAACAACTGTTCACTTGTACAAATACATTTGAAAATTTTTTAGATGTGAGATACTAATAAGTACTTTTCTCTTACACTTTAAAATTCAGCAATATTATAATAATATTTAAATTGGCATATAATTATTAACTTTATTTAAATTGATATTGGTTTTCATAAAAATTAACAAAATTATCTCATTAAATTTAATTTCTACTAAAATTTTCCTACTCTAATATTTATTAAAATATTTTGTGAATAGAATGGTTCGCATATAATAGCCATGCAACATTGGTAATGAAGTGTTTAAAATATCAATATGAGCTGCTTAGATTAAAAATGAAAGTACTATAAAAATTTCTATTTAAAAAAATAATAATTGTTAGATGTTTATTTTTCTATTTACTATATAAAATACCTGTATTGTAATATATTCTTATATGCACAGGGTATAAAAATGAGATAAGGAAAATAAGCAACCATTCAGTGTTCATTTTATGAAAATTTTTACAAAATTAACCAGAAAAAATAAAGGCAACTAAATATTTTTCATGCAAAATGTATTTTAAAGTTTTATCCTTTTAGTTTATACAGATTAAATGAATAATGATGTAAAGAATTTGATTTGTAAAGAAATGATTCATATTAATTACATTTTTTTTAAAATGTTGAATTTAATTAGTAAAAAATTGGTACTTTTCCGTTAGCTGGGCGCTAACAAAAAACTGAAAGGAATTTGGCGGAATTCTACATCACTTTGTGATTTATCATTTTAAAGTCGCGGTAAGAAATTTAATGGAATTCTACATTATTCGGTTTTTTGCTTGTGCCTAGCTAATGGAAAAGTACCAAAAAAAAAAAAAAAAAAACTGATAATGAAAACTAAAATGAATAAATTGTTTATAGTTCTTTGGGGTTTCTTAGGTTATGGTTCAAACATAAATCTGAATAAAATTCACACTTCACAATCAATGGTTAAGAATTTGAATTTCAGGTGATTTTCATGAATTAACTTTTCCTATGCTGTCTTCAACTGTAAATGATTGCACATTTTCTTGAGTTGTAATTTTATCTTTTTATTGATTAAATTTAAATTTCTTTCTTTCAATTGATCCCCTCACCCTACCGTAGAAGCTTTTAATTATGTGATCTGTGTTTGAGGATAGCTGCTTTATCAAATGTCAGACTTTCTCCTTTACTTTCACATATTCAAATTTTTATCAAATATTTAAAAATAATAATCATATTTTTTTCTCTGAAGCAACAATTAAAAAGTAATTCTCATAAAAAAGAGCACAATGAACACAAAGTATTTAATGTATGGTGATACAGTATATAAATGTGGTAATACATCACAAGTAAAAGCTTTTATGAAATATTCATATAGCTCAAAAGCTGAAAATAAATAATAAGACTTCAATTTTACAATTGAAATAATAATAATAGATCAAATACAAAAAATAGTTTCTATAAGATGAACTATATAGTTTTTTTAAACACTAATAAATTAAATATACTATGATGTTTACATATTTAATTCACAAACACTTATTGGTTAATGCCAGAAAAATTATAATTATAGGTAGCCACGGAAACAGATCATACAGTAAAGTTTTCATAGTGCAAAATCAATCCTGTAAACTGGTCAACAGATATATTTATTTATCAGTTACAAAATAATGAAAATCTATAAAATTTGCTATTGGTAAACTAAAAATTATACTGAAAGCAATACAAATATTTAAGAAATTTTATAGTACATTTAGGCATACAGTATTTTTGAAGTGTACAGGACTGCAAAATAATATTTTAAGATGTTTAAATTTAATAAATATGAGTTCATGTTTTGTTTATATATAGCAATTGATGATTTGTTTTTATATAGCAACTTTATAACACAAACATTCCATGTATATAAGTTTTTAATGGTGGTATATAACTGAAATTTATGACCAATTAGATATATAGTCAAACACATCAATTCTGTTTTGGTTGTCAATAATTAAATTAGTTTTAAATAAACCTAACAGCAAAATTTTGAAGAATTGAACAAATCTTTCAAACATTTTTATGCATCAATATTACTTTTTAAAGAAAAATCATACCATAATTTACATTATACAGATAATAAAATTCTGGATTTCTCTTCAAAGCAAGAACATTTAATAGAGCGCATTAGATAAAATCAAAACATAATTTTTATTTTTTCCAAATTACTAGTCTAATACTTTTCTTGTAATGAACAAAAGCAATCAATTCCAGGTTAAATACACAGAAACAAGGATAGTTGATTCTTTATTAGTCAAAAATCGACTTGAATATAATAATAAGAATGATTAAAAGGAAATCTACTATGCATATTTCAATGTATCATGTCAGAACATAATTTCTTGAATGGCCAAACACCATGTGCTTGTGCAAGTTAAATTATATTTTTATTCATTTTAATTGTTTCATTGAATTTGTGTTGTTACTAATCCCAGATGGCCCAGCAGTGCTAGGCCATCTCCATAAAACACAATATTTCCAATAAGTCCATAAATAAAACTAAGGCTTTGAGAATATCATGTTTTGTAAAATTTAGAGAATTTAAGATGTGAGTGGGAGAAGCTGGAGCTCTCTTACTCCAATGACAGTCCGGGAAATACTTTTGTCACTGGTGAAAAGTGAGGCCTTTTAAATGTCCGTTAATAAATCGAGAGAGGGCAGTACTTAGTTTTCTATCACCCCTGGTCATTGATTTTGTAACTTAAGTATTTCAAACAATTAAAAAAAGAACTCTGTCTTGCATTTATTGTTTTAAAAAATATCACATTTCATATAATCACATCTCAAAAATGACATTTTTCTAGGTTTTTTTGGCTGTAGTCATTAACTTTTTTTAATTGCTTTCGTAAATACAATGGCAACTCGTTATTAAAAGCTGGTTTTTTGAGATGCTCGTGCAGATAATAAAGTTTTTATTTTTCGCTTACGGATTAAAATTTTTATATTTCGCCTGTGAATTTTTATTGACTTCAAAAACAACATCATGTTCTGACATGATAATTATTTAAAAAAGGGGATTTCCATCTAATGGATATGAGATAAATGTAAAGAAAACTCACGTCGCTCAGATTTCTTTCTTTCTTTCTTTTTTGTAGGTAAATGAGTTTTGACCTCATTTTAGCTATATATGTAAATCATTTATAGCCCAGCAACCTGATGATTGGCTAACTTGATTCAAATAACCTATTATTTGTTGATGACTTCCTGAAGCAAAAAAAGCAATGCAAAATACGCAATTTCTCTTCAGGAATTGAAACACTGTTTAGTAAATTTATCGGTGCTTAATTTTTCCTTCATTAAAGGTGAAAGGCATTCAACAGAATTAAGGGAAAGTCTGTACTTCAAAACAAAATCATATTCATCTAGCAAATCCAATCAGAAACTCTGTTTTAAATTATCCGCGCTCTCCTTTCCTGTATCAACTAACTCCTTGAAAACTAATGCAACGAAGTTGTCCTTCTTGAGAACTACGCATGCGGAAAACCGTTAATCATCGGAAGCCCCTTGATCAAAAAATGGGGAAATACTTAGTTAAATGGACAACCATTTTAGAGTGTCCATTTAATTGCTATTGTTTGATTACGGTTGGTGAATACGGTCAATACGAATCATGATCCTCCATTACAGTGGATAATTTCTAAATTGATAGATGCTGGATTGTGGGAAGACTATTAGCAGGGCCATTAAAAACTTTTATTTCCTTCATTGCCTAGTAAATAAGCCTGTAAAAATTATAAATTCTATGAATGATAGATTATTAGGAAAGTATTAATACTTTATCAGTTATATAATTCGTCAGATTACAATATGTTTTATTATGTTTATTTACAGTTATTCGATATTTATTCCCCCGAATATCTGCTTTAATGCTATTAATATTGTGCATGAACGTGAATGTAGGGCAATCTTAAGCATCATTTTGATCCTTTGAAGGGCAATGGGCTGGGATGGGAAGTCCTAAAAAGACTTTTGGAGACTACTCAGCAGAATAGAAGGCTACAACCATCTAAGAAAGATTACGTGATCATAATGGGACGGTGGTAAATAATTATTCCGGCCATTAACCAGACAACGTCGTTTCACTTGCTTACATTGGGAGGGTGACAAACAGCAGAGAGACGACTATTGCGCGCAACAGTTGGTCTTACTTAAATGCCTGTTGCAGAAATATCTCTGACGTCATCTATCAGGATTTTTCAAAATAAATTTAGTACACGCGTTTCTTTTCAATAGAATACATTAACTAAAATAATATTTTTCATTAAATTCATATCCTTAGTTTCACTAGAAATTTCCATGCCTTTTTGTCGAATGCTGAAAATTGAGGAGCGTAATATAAATATATGTAAACCTACCGATTCTATGCACCAATAAAGGGGAGGGGGAGTCAACCTGTGATGACGGAGGAGGCGAAATATCGATCGTTTTGCCGCATCCTCAGAGAAGGAGACCCCTCTTCTCCATCTTTGCGTAGAATCGTTGTCCTGTTGTAAGTATCAAAATAATCTATATATTGTGGCTTCAGACGAGAAATTATTTATTTCATGGATTTCACTTTTAGTTGCTATCAATTATTTCTTGATTTTTATGTGTGAAATTCTTATTCAGTAAAGATGGTTAAGTTAGAAGTTGTTGAAAAGTGTCAGTCGTGTCTAGGACTGGACACTTTGCTAGAAAATACTGTAGCGTCCATTAAGTCATTTAGCAATATGTTCAATTCGGTTTCAAAAGTAAATCTGCCAGTCTCGGAAAATGCCAGGAAAGGTGCTGGATTATGGGGTTTTGAGAAATTAAGAGAACCGGAAGATTTCGAAGTGTTCTTTAGAAATTCTGTTAGTAAAATAGAAGTTATAATGGATGAAATAAAGTACTTGAATCCTGATTGCGATCTAGCATTGGTATGTGATGAATTATTTGACACATTGTACAGAGTAAGAAATTCAGCTAAGCTTGTTATGCTGATTCATCCGCAAAAGGAATTTGTTGATGTTGCGAAACAGGTTTATTATGATGCCAACCAGTATACTATCAAATTTTATACGAATCGCGACTACTACTCATGCTTAAAAAAGGCAGCAGAAACTAAACGCGATGTTCCAAGAGAACCAGGTGATGATTATGTTATTGATAAGTTCCTTCGCGCTTTTGAAAAAGGTGAAAAGAAAATGATAGTAAAAAGCAAGCTCGTAAAGTTATGCAAAAGAAAACAATGGTTGCAAAGATTATTTTGTAAAAGACCAAAAGAGTGCTATTCAATTCTTCGTAAAAGATTAGAATTGGCCCGTTTGTATGGTTTTGATTCATATGCTGAATTTGCTTTGTCAAAGAGTATTCCTGGCCAACCGGATTTTGTCATGAGATTTTTGCACAATTTGTGTGAAAAGATAAAGCCTGAGATTGATAAAGATGTAAAAGAAATTGCACGTAACAATGAATTAAGTCCCTTGTCAGTACTTCAGTCTGGTAATATTTCATCTTTGATTTCAAAATCCAAGAAAGACATTTTGGATGTTGAATCCAGTGTGAAAAATTATTTTTCATTAGATGCCTGCATTGATGGACTCAAACTAATTTTGAAATGTTCATTTGATATTGATTTGGAAGTTGTAGAAGACAAAGACATAGTCACAGAAGAACTATGGCATGATGATGTGAAAAAATTTTGCCTTCAAGATGGGAATGAAATTCTTGGTTACATATATTTGGATGTTTATGCACGACATAATAAGAAACCTTCTGGAACTTTTTTGATTCAGTTTGGAAGGATGTCTGAAAATGTCATTTACCAAAGACCAGCCGTGGTTGTTACATCATCTCTTTCAAAGCCATCTGATTCTATGCCCCCATTATTAAATATACACCATGTTGATACTTTCTTTCATAAAATGGGCAAAGCCATTCATTGTATTTTGGGTCAAAATAAGTATCGAATGATTTGTGGAACTAGATGTTCCGATGATCTGTATCATATTCCAGGTACTCTTATGGAATATTTTGCTTCAGATACTAGAGTGTTGCAGAAATTTGCTAAGCATTATGAGACCAAAGAAGTGATACCTGATGATCTTATTGAGAAACTTGCAAAGTATAAGAAGAAGTTTTCAGCTTATAAGACTCAAATTAAGGTATTTAATGCTGCATTTGACCAAGTATGCCATAGCCAACAATTTCTGTATTTCTCTGTTTATGAAATATTCAATACAACATGGAGGATGCATTTTGGCTCGTATAGTAAGCCTGTTAAGGATGCAGAATATAAATTTCAGCCCATAAATCAATTTATTCATGAACAGAGGGCATTTGCTTATTCTCGTCTGATGTCAAAAGCCATAACATCAATGATTTGGTCTAAATATTTTAAAGAGGATCCTTTCAGCCAGATTGCTGGTAACCAATTCAGAAATGAGTTTTTGGTCCCAACTGCTGCGAAGCCTGCTCGAGTCTTGGTTGAGGATTATCTACAAGTAAAATTGACTCCTGAGTGCTTAACAAAGGCTTTTTTTGAACAATTTTAAAAACCAATATAATTTTAATCAAAACTGAATGATGAATCATCAACATTTAACATTTCAAAATGTACATTGCTTATTTTCTCTTGATATGTTATTTTCAAATTAATTCTTATACATTATTTTGATTGAAAATAAGTAAACTTTAGTTGGATGATGTATATTGATATATAGCATGCTTTTTTCTGAAAGTTTTTCTTTGACTATAAAGTATGCTATATAAGTTTGATTTCAAAAGATGTAATTAAAGTTTGCTTTCAAATATAAAAAAGTTTATTGAAACATTTTCAAGCATGTTATTTAATTATAATTACTAATTTTATTTGTACATTAAAATTCACACATGAATATTTTAGCAAATAATGCATGCATTCATTCTTTGAAGCGATGAATTTATAAAATTTCAAATTTGACTCTCAGTATAATCTTTAATGTTGTACAATTGTTTTATTGCACAGTGTTAAAATATTTTATTTCCACCCCAAAAAAATCTGAGGTATACTCTTTAAAAATATTCATTTTTCATTATATTTTATTAATATAAAAATTGCTATTTAATTTATTTGCTATATTTTATAAAGTGCATTAGTTGTCTTTTGATAATGCTTGTGAGGGGGAAAAAAAGGAAAAATTGCATAGATTGTGCTTTTGTTCAAAATCTCTATTCCAAGAATCAACACACTGAATATGTACTCAAAATACTGTTATTAATATTTTGCATTTTAAATAATTGTTATTAAAAATCTTTTCTGCTGTATAATGATTATCAAGGTAACAGAAAATTAATGTTATGCATTATTTATAAAATTATCTTCTCACAACATATACTGTTTAAACAAAAATTTATTTTATGATGTGTCTCTGATATATATAATGGTATATGTATGTAGTAGATGCTCATGTATGTAGTAGATGCTCATGTATGTAGTAGATGATTTGCAATTGTGATAATTTTATATTTGTTAACATTATATTATATTATGGCATATCTCTGCTCAATTTTTAATTTTATAATTTTTTAAACTTAATTCTTAATTAAAAGTTCATTAATAATAAATTAGTACATTTTAAAAAATTGTTTTATTTTTAATTTGACACAAAAAAAGATTGCAGAATTTTAATAAAGTAATAACTAATTAATGATTTTTGCTTCAATTTAAATCTTTAATAATTATTTTTTTTTTTTTCATCTTTGCTTTCGCTTATAGAGATTGACTTAAATGTAGATAAACAATAAGAAAATGATTTGTGAGATTTGAGATAAATGTAAGGATATAATTGCATTTAATGACAAGAAAATTATATCTTTGTAAATTTTGTTAGTAATTATCCATCTTTTTTTACTTATTTTTAAATTTTGAGTTTGCTAATAATCTCCCCATTTCTTTATCATATTCTAGTAACTAAATTGTGTGTTACTATTGTGTTTGATCAGCTGAAGGAAATGATAACCAAAGGAAATTGTAGGTTTTCAATTTCTTTCCTTCTTTTTCTTTTTGAAGAACTTTGAGAATTTATACCCAAAATTACATGCATTATTAATGTAATGTTTTTTTTTCTGCATTTCCTTATGAAAAGTGCAGAAAGGAAAATTTTAGTAATTGGGAATATAATATTATATAATGAATATAATAAACAAGTAATTAAATTTCTATTCTGAAAAGGTGATTTTTTAAAAGAATATTCTCATTTCTGTGGAAATAAATCTTAAGTATAATTGAAAAGCTAATTTTTTTTTTTTTTTGAAAATTTGGATAATGTTTTTAGTTAAAGGTTTGAGTTTTGAATATTGGACTGCCAATTTATTGGGTTATTTTCTTATAAATAAAAGATACCAAGTCGAGAATATTTTAAATTTTTTTAGCTGATTTTTTTAATTCTAACATTTATATTTTGAAGGGTTATTATTATTTTTTTCTACATATGCCATTAAATTAAACTAGTAAAGCTTTTTTCTTAAATCCTAAACATTTTTAACTTAATGCTAATTCACATTTGTGTATAAAAATATTTTTTTTTCAAATTACAACAATTTTATCTGTTTTTTTATCTATTGTTTTTGTTTTCCATTATGTCATTTTATTTAATTATAAATGGGAAAAGAATTGTAACTTTTGATATTACAGAATTCATCAATTTTTAAAATGTATAGTTTATACATTCTCAAGTGTTTGGTTTTTTAGTTCATTATTTCAAATAAAACTGAATTTACTATATGAAAATATGCACATCATTCTAAATACAGAATGCTGCTTAATTATTAAATTAAAAACCTATAATATTATACATTAAAAAAGTCACTTCATTTTTTTCACTCTTGAATATGTTGTTTTCACCTTATTCTAACCTTTATTTCTTTGTATTATATCATGAAAGTTATATTTTTTCTCCGCTTTACTTTTATGTAAAATTTTACTGATTGATATAATAAATTATATATTTAGAATTTATACAAATAAATATCCTTTGCATCATTTTTTTTGTATGTTTGGCTTAATAAATTTGTTTCTTAGATAAGTTTTAATTATTCTTATCGATCTTCAGATTTTAATCTATTGATCTGCTCTTAATTATTTTTACCATTAGTTTTCTTTTCTGTCTATATATTTATGTTAACAATCTTTTACTAGACTATTTTTTTTTAAATTTCTTATCCAAATAAAGCGTTTAAAATATGTCAGAAATACTTTTTCAGCATAGTAAATTTCTATTTATATGCAATGATGCAGCATTCTAATATAATTCATGTAATTCAATTAATTGTTATATAGTTTTCAAAATTGTAGAGAATAACCAAGTTTCAATTTTTCTATTTCCTGATGCAAAAAGATGTATGATGCAGCTGCCAGTCATAAATATCTTACATGTCACACAAAAGGAAAGACTTTCATTTCTATCAATTTAGAAGTGTTTTTTTTTTTTTTTCATTTATAAAATATTTTAAGTTCTAAAATATTAAGAAAACTTCAACATTTATGGTAAAAAATTGTTTAAAAAATACTTGTAGGCAAGTTTTTGCATAAAGTTTATCTAATTATTTATCTAAATGCATCTTTACCAAAAATTTTAATTTTAAAGTATATTTTATTCTGTTTTAATTTTCTTATTTTAAATGAATGAATAAGTAATGGTTTGTATTTTCTATTCAGAAGCTTGCTAATTAAAGACAACAGAAAATTGGGGGTGATTCAAGTGCTATGGTTTGATGTGATCTTTTATTTTGTATACAGTATACATTTGAAAAGTATCAGAAATTATTCATTGTCTTATATTTGCAAATAACATTCCTAGTCATTGTTTTATCATTTCAAAACTTTTTAATAATATTTTGTTGAATTAAGTTAAAATTCTAATTATTGTTTCTAAATTATATTGCTCATTTCCAAATTGGATTTTTTTTTAAAAAAATACCGTTATACTGTAATATAATTAATAATAATTAACTACCTTTGATAAATGTTATGAATCTATTTAAATTTATCAAAAGTAACACGTGATATAGGGTCTTTTGATAATTTTTGTTTCTTTAATATTTATTTTAACAAACATGATATTTTATTTGTTGGAATTTTATAAATAATCTTAATTGAAGTATCTCTTATCTGACCTTTGACTTTCTTATAGGCACATGAAAATCTTTATGTTTGGAATTTTAGTTCCCTTATTTAAAAAGATAGTTTGTTTAGGAATATTTTAAACTTTACTTATTTCAATTGCAAAGATATGCCAAAATTTCAATAAGGAGATTTTTTTAAAACACTGAATGTCTATATTTGTGAGAAAATAAATAAAAGGTACATGCATTGTAATTAAAAAATATATCTCTCTAGAAATGTTTTCACCTTTTGTTTTATCTCATTAATCAATGAGAATGTCTGTCTGTCTATTTGGATACTCTATTGAAAGATGACTACATCAGTGCTATAAAATTTGGCACAACTTTGTTTTAGAAGGTAAGAACATATATACCTTGTCATAATGTGACCGAAATGAATAAGTTCTAATTAACTTATTTATAAATACTTTAAAAGTCAACATTTGCATGACATGAGTTAAGAGTGTTTGTGGCATGCTTTATTTCCTGTATTCATCCCTTCTAATTGTTTTAAATGTATGAAACATAAATAAATGCTGCATATATAAGGACTTAAAATTATTGTATAAAGATAAAGTTAACTCCTGAATATGGTACATGTCGGATTGCAATCTGTCTTATTACATACAGTGTCCAGATTGTATAGAAGCATGCAGACATTACTGAATTATAAAATTATAAATTTTTTTTATGTGCTGGGAGCAAGTTAGTATTAAGGAGTTGAATAGAGACATTTAAACAGATAAACTGTATCTGTTAACAAGGTGGAAAGTTTCAAATTTTAATAGGAAAGACTGACTCATTATTAAGTACTGTTTTCCTACAGTTAAAAGGAGTGTTGGAATTTACAAGTGACAGATTGGAGAAAGTCTGCTGTAATTTCTGTTTCTTCAATTTGTTTCAGTCTATTCAAGTACGTATGTGCATTTATGCATGCAGTGCTTTTTAACAATTTTAAATTCTGTAAAAGATAAAAGTGCAACCAATCACTGTATTCCTACAATTAACAGGAGTGTTGGAGTATAATGAGTGACTAATTGGAGAAAATGTGTTGTAATTTCTGTTTCTTCAAATGTGTTTCAATGTATTTATGTGTATATGTGCATTTTTGCATGCATTACTTTTTAACAATATTCAAGTCTTGAAAAGATAATTGCGTAGGCAAAAACTGTATTCCTATAGTTAATAGGAGTGTTGGAGTATAACAAATGACAGATTGAGAAAGTGTACTTTAATTTCTGTTTCTCTAAATGTGCTTCAATGTATTCATGTGTATATGTGCATTTATGCATGCAGTACTTATTTAAAAATTTCAATTCTTGAAAAGATAAATGTGCAAGCAAGCACTGTGTTTCAATGTATTCATGTGCATATGTGCATTTATCTATGCAGTACTTTTAAACAATTTCCCATTCTTGAAAGGATGAATGTTACTATTATGTTATGTCATTAACTTGTGCTGTTTTAAAATAACCAAAAGTTTTAAAATGTTTTTTGCAACAATATTTTGACCTCTTTATTACTTTGTGAGAGTGAAATTTCTTTAAACAAAATAGATAAGCAAAGAATAAAATTTAAATGCTTGGAAATTTAAATTGTTCAGTTAAAATATGTAATGATAAATTGTTGCCTGGTATTGCCAATTAGTTGGAACTACTTTTTTTATCTTCAATTTTTTCCCCCTATCTTGATTAGTGCTGTTTTCTGCATCTTTGGTGGAAACTGTCTAAAATGGTTAATTTGTCATTGATTAAAAATTGTAGGGTTTTTTTTTTCTAAAATTTTTATCTTTATGATGACAGGGTTGCAATTAAAAGAAATTCCAATTTATGAATAGTAAATAAGGCAGTATGATTAATTAGTGGATTTTTTTAAAACTTTTCCTAGAGGTTTTTTTAAACTTACCAAGTGTATTTTATAATAAAACCACAAGTGTTTTTGCCTAGTACCTTGAAAAAAAAACTTACATTAATTTTTAATCCTGTGACACTTGATTTTTTTTTTTGTTTTGATAAATCTGAATTTTTTTTTCTGTTGTCTCTTTGTTAAATACTTAATAAAAAACATTTATGGATTATATTTCTTTAAAAAAATTGGTCTCTTTATATCTTAAAATATCTTTAGTAGATGCTAGTAGAAGTTAATTTCGTGCATTTTCTTATTTTTTATGTTAATGTTGATATTATGCTAGATTGTAGAATACTCTCTCCATTAAAAGAAAATGTCTGCAACTTCAATAACTGGTATGTTCTTACTGAACTTTTATGTGTCTATATTCTTGCTTGTGGTGCATGGAATATTTTTTCCGTATTGGTGTTTACTTGTGCTTTACTAATATCAATGGTTAAAATATTGACTTAATGTATATTTAATGTGGAAGTTACTTTACTTAAATCAATGATAATCTTCAATGGAAAAAAAATGTTGTATATTTAATGTGAAAAAAAATTGTGTGTTGAAATAAGAAAATGTTGCTGTTTGCTATATGTTGAGCTTAACTTTGTTGCAAATACTATCTGTCGTAGTTACAGTCATAATAAAAAGCTGCTTAATTAGCTGAAAAATTGTTTTATGGACTATATTTATTCAAAAAATATGTACTAGTATCCTAATTTATATTTTGAAGTATCTTCAGTAGATTTTAAAGGCTAAAGTTAATTTCATAATTTTCATTTTTTTTATATTGATCCAAATTATGAAATGTCTGTATCAATGGAAAAGAAATGTTTACTTAATATAATTGAAGATTTATTTATTGTGAAAATTACTTTATTTACTTCATCTTCAACAGGGAAAGTGTTGACCTTTTATGGAAAATAAAGTGTTAGTTGACAACTAACAAAATTTTGTGAGGAGTTGTTTGCTACTTTTTGAGTTTAACTTTGTTGCAAATGTTACAGTAGTTACAATCACAATTAGTACTTAATCAATTGGCTGAAGAGAATGTATTGATATCTTTATTTATATATTCAGTGTTAAGAAAAGATTTTAATTTTGCTCTTTTCATTAATTTTTTTATTTTAATGTCAATATCAATATGGATTGTTGAATATCCCTTCTCTGCCATAAAAAAATACATCATTAATAAGGATTTTTAATATGTGTTCTAACTGAATATTTATTTGTTTTTATATTTTCATTAATGATGCATTTAATGTTTGTTCCTAATTCTTATATAAGTTTTTGTAATCGTTTTTGCTTAATTTACTTAGTGCTTGCATTAATAATAATCTTCAATGGAAAACAAAGTATTGATTTATTGTGTGTTGAATGTGAAAATTTCTTTATTTACATCAATGGTCATCTTCAATGTAAAAAGTGTTGACTTAATGTATACTTGATGTGAAAATAAAAAAAAGTGTTGGTTCACAACTAAAAGATCCTTGTTGATTATTATTTGCTGTTTAATTTAATTTATTGCAAACATATTCCACCATAGTTACAGTCATAAGTTAGGATTCTACTGCTGCTAGAGTTCTATTAATCGAATTAGTTTTAATTATAAAAATATGAGCATTCATTTACTGACATCGCTCATTATTTTTTT
>JAOUZG010027726.1:153932-194469 GCA_026289955.1 Argiope argentata
TATCTCTTTTTCCGATCCCTCCGAGGGATACTGAAATTTGGAAATGGTAATTTCATTCTTGTTTTTGTAAATATCCTACATTGTGTGTGTTTGGTTGGGGCTGGGGGTTCCATTCTCCTGCAGTCTCATTGTTATTCAACTTTACTGCCACCTTGTGTTCTCCAACTCATCCCGGACAAGTATTGAAAACTCTGGACTTTAAATATGAGTTACAGGCTAATGCAAAACTAATCAGCATTTTATAAACAGGATTCTTTATTCATTTTGCACAGGTATAAGACATAACAGGCTAAGCTCAACTTTGCTAGAGCAGTTTCTCTTATAGAATAATCTTTTCTAAGTATATACTCTACTTAGCGTTGGCGGCTAGAGTTCCTCTAAATATATACACTAAATATTGCGTCTGAATATAGTTAAAAATTGAAAGCATTGGTATATATATATAATTAATTGATTTCTGCAACAACCAGAACTTAGCAGAGAAAATCCTTTTGGTTTGTACTCTTGGCACATGTGAGCACTAAGCGGTAGTTTGCTTTTAAAGCTTAAGAAAGACACATTTATAAAACAGACTTTGAATCTTTAAAAATTTTGGTTGAAATTTATCCTTTTCGTTAATGTAATTTTAAATGAGTGTCAAATTCGCCCCAAGAATAAACTTTGTTTATTCTTGGGTCTAATTCACTCTTTACTCATACTAGTTTTCAATAAATTTCATTTATTTTATTTTGATTCCAAAATGTAAGAAATTACTTATAAAACAGTTGAAAAGTTATTTTAAAAGAGGCTTTTGTCTGTATTTTATTGCTCTTTAATTAAAGCAATTAAAATTATTGATCTCAAAGTGAGAATTAGGAAGAAAATGATATGATCACGTCTCATGCAGTGAACTTTGAATTAATACAAAAATACTCTCTGGAAAGATAAAGTGAATACAAATTCATTAATAAAATTAGATCTTTTTAGTATTTAATAAAAATTGAAATTGTTGTGAAACAAATCGTTCTCTTTGAAAATGACTGAACAATGAAAATTATATGTTATTGAAAAGCAGTCTCATCTTCGATGTGCAGCTTAAAAACTTACAAACTGCCATGTGCTCATATTCGTTGTATATTGACCTCGATGTTTTCAGGAATTCCATATATCTTATATCTATTTATTTTATGACCTCACACCTATAAAATTTTAGTAAACTTTATGATAAATTGAACGATATGCATTATCATTTTGATTTTCGTTTAAGAGTTTTTAAAGTCGAAATTTGAATACGAAATCGAAATAAATGTTAACACAGCGTTTGAAATAGTTCAGAATTATTAGGTAATAGCCTTAGTTTGTAATGCAATCCCAGGTGGCACAGTCTGTTGCACAATATTGTATAATATTGTGAGATATTATCTGACATTAAGCAATATTCCATATTATAAAACAATATTGCGAATATTGATTAATGTCATACAATATTGTACAATAAGTTGTGTGCTGCTAGGGATGCAGTATTATAATGAAATTCAATGCATAAGTTGCTGTTCAACTTACAAGATACTGAGAGAGGAAAAATCAATTGCACGGTACTCATATGAACAAGTTCTGTAATAAAAAAATAGGATCTTATATATTAGATTTCAAAATATATCTTCTGTTTGTTATATATTGAAATGATATTATAAAGCAGCAGATTTGAGCAACTTGCAAACAATGTTTCGTTAGCATACCGAGGAAAAGAGGAAGCTTCGGCTTGGGGCCAGAAACTGTCCCCTTTCATCGTTGTCGAATAGTACAGGCAGGCGGAGTGGTAAAGGTTTGCCGAGCAAGTTCTGGTTTTGCACTTAGCTGATACAATGCAATACTCGAACCTAAATGATCACCGATCAACTACAACGAACATTGGTTGGATATCAATCCATCTCTAGGCACTCATTATTCGTGTTTATATTATAACAATTGTGTTACCTCTCGTTACAATATAGGCGTCATATATAATATATCTTTTATATATTCTTTATATATATTTTATATACCAACCATCTAGCGATTTCGACTTCTAAACTTTTTTTCCTAGGGCGCGAGAAATACAAAAGGTGTATGTAGCAAGGAAAGCATCTCGTTGTGATTGGGCTCCTCAGGGGCCCGTGTGTTGGTTGATTGGATTCTCGACGATGTGGACTTCCTGCCTGTGGATGTAGGTCGTCGTAGGGTTGGCAGTTGGGCTTGGCAATTGGTTCGCTTCGTAGTCGAAGGATTTGCGGTAAGCTTGAAGTACTTTGAAAGCTAAATGGGGAAGGGAAAAAACAACCTTAGTAATACGCATATATTATTGCATATTTTACTATATAAAACAATATTCACAATATTGTATAATATTGTTTAATATCCAACAGTATTATATAATATCGTAATGATCTTATATATACAACATTATTATTTAAGATCGTAGCACAGTATTGTGCTATATAGTGTGCTATCTGGGATAAGTTATCCAGTTGAAAAAAAAAAAGAAGGATTGAAAGTTAACTTTGGAATATTTGACAAGAAATGTTTTGCTTCTGAAGTGAAATTTCTGGAGCGAGAGTTGTAACTGCGAAAGAAATAGAATATGTCACTAAACGACATCACTATCTTGCTCCGTTTTCCCATTTTGCCACAAATTAGGATATAATTGTATGCTGATGAATGTAAAGAATTAGTGGAATCGCTAATTTGAATGAGAGGAATTTTTTTTGATTAATATAAAGTCAGAAAAATATCTGTAGGTAGAGCTAAAAAATGGAATTGAAAGATTAACCGACTGTAATCTAAGATAATTTTGAAATAGGAATTTGTTAGACCGAATCAAAATCTAAATCATTTTTTTTTTTTTTTTGTAAATATGAAATTGAAGAAAGAAAATTCCAAAGTTTTGTTGTGATCTTCCGTGATTTGAAAATTTATATAAATTCAGACCTGTAATCCAAAATCTTGTAGGATCATTGAATATAAGATGTGATATTGATATAAAAGAATTATATTCATGTGATAGGAAATTTTAACTAAAAAATCGTCTGTCTTTTTGTGTGTGTTTTTACCTTATGTTTTTATACCACTTGCATACAGTGGCATATCTGACACTCGCATCGTACTATTGAGTTTTTAATTTTAAATTGCTAATTAATTTGAAAATGTTAAGAAATTTAAAATGCAGAAGTCACCCAGAAACGCCATATCTCAAAGCTCCATTATTATTATAGGAATTAAAACTACAATAAATGTCTCATAAATAATATATCACTTAATTAGGAAGTTAAATAAAGCGGTATGTCAAGAGGTTAATACCGGCATTTCTTTTGGTCTCCGTTTTAATGAGCAACAAAATATTAACCTCTGAACTGATATATGCTGAAGATGATATTAACGTAAAGCAAATAAATACATATTTGCTTTATGTAATTTTCAATGACTTTTAAATTCAGTTCTAGAATTATATTGGTATTTTGATGCTATCTTTTTTTTAGAAATTTAGATTATCACATCCGTATCGAATTTTTAAATATAAATTTTGAGAATAAATACTATTTACATAATTTTTAGGAGAAGAAAATAAAAATTTACCATCGTTGGTTGTGGAGGCTGCCGAAGACCGTCTTCGATATTGATTTACAGCTGTGAAATAGAAAAATAGAATAATTTAAATTCATATTTAAAACAAAAATGAAAAGTCAGTCTCGTCATAATATTTGGGTAGTATAATGGTATAAAAATTCTTTTTGTATTATAATTAGCTGACAGTGTATGCTTTCTTCTAATAAACATGCAAAGGACGGAGAGACCTCTTACCATAACCTAATCCTTGCAAGAAGAGATATAACGCTTCACGCACTTTGTTTGGCCTTTCTTCCAAGGGCATACCGCAATCGGAAACCTTGAAAACGATAAAATCACACATAAAATAAGACATTATGCTATACATTGTTCTCAATATATTTTTACTTACACATTATATTCGTAATATGGCCTAAACCAGGTTTTGTAGCAATGCAGTTACTTGTCTACAATTGCAGATATGAGTAATTATACTACAGATTTATTTTGAGCAGATAATCTGCCTATTGAAGTATACTACAAATTTACTCTGAAGAAGAAATCTGCAGGTATGTGACAGATTTATCCTAAACAGATTCTTATAAAGGATTCCAGCGTTTCTTTTGTCAAGGTCAACACGTGAGAGAATTCCTGTTGATTCTTGTCAGATTTATGAAAATGTAAGACCAGGGATAAATGATTTCGTTCTTTTTTTTTTGCCTTTTTTTACCTTTTGTTTTGGTGCCCACGTTGCTTGTACATAATGCGTAACAAACCGGTAGTCAAAATTTTCAATTTTAGACTTGTAGTCTGATTTTTAATCCTATGATTCATACATACGTAGTTCAAATCTGATGAACGTGCACAAGTTTGTTTTACCTTCATCCATGTGGAGTTGGATGGATCCAGCCTGCCGTTCATCGTGACGGTATCCTCTAAATGAGGAGAGAAGGCACCACACATTACCAAGACGTGGCATCTGAAAGAAGATTACAAAAAATTATGACCGTAACACTACATTCCCGCAAGGGGGATAATGGGTGGTCGTAGTATGCGTATTCAGAGCAATGCAGGGGGAAAAATTAGTGTTCACTACTTTCAAATATCTTGATAGTTTAATCCCTTCGCATACAATGACGAATTTGACTCGGCCGTCAGAATTACTGAAATTTAAATTTTAATTCTGCAAATAAGTGAAAGTGCAAAGGAATATAAAAGGTAAAAATACTTTAATAACACATTATTATATTTATTACATTATAAAATTAATATAATAAAAAATGTTACAATCAAAATAGGTTATTTGATTAGGAAATTAAGTAAATTTGTAGATCAAGGGCTTAAGAATAAAAATGAACGAAGGAAGAAAATATGTTTCGAGCATGAAAAACAGAGACTCAATTTTTAATATGAGTGGAATTTAATGGTTAGGGCACAGAATAGTGAGGTTTGGCTGATTTGTGTTTCGAATTCGCCAAAATAAGAATTTGATATATTAAAAAATTCAAGTTAAAAAGAAATTGGATCTCAACATGAGTACATCAAGAAAAAGTGATAATTTTTTGAGTAAAAATTAGCAGTAAAGACTTTTTTTATTGTAAAAGTTTTAATAAATAGTTCACAGTGAATAAGACTAAATAATTTTTGTGAATAATCTAATATATATCAAATTTTAATATTTTAAAGAATAATTTCAATATACAAAAACACAATTGTAGTAAATAAACATTTAATACATCATTTAGAATGCAGCAATTATTCAATAGGGTTTTCAAATAAAGATTACATTTCACATCTAAAGGAATCAAAACTTTAAGGATTTGTTTGTTATTGTTAGTTTGATTAGCTGCATCATCATGCTAATTGAAATAGGCACGTACAGTATAAAGTATAGATGCCTTTAATTCATTAAAACAAACCTGAAACAAAATTGATCGCAGTTTTGACTTGAATTAAAAATAAGTTAATAAAACGAAATAAGATAATGTTTAAAAAGATTTATTTAAATTTTATAGATTTATTTAAGATTTTTTTTTCTATTTACATTATTGAAGAAAAGTAACGTTTTCGCATTAGACAATTTCCATTGTAATTCATTCTCTTTCATACTAATATGAAGTGGCAAATGAGAGCCATAGATACTGGCAAATATCAGCAATAGTTAGTGTTGATATATAATAAAAAGAATTTATCAGAATTAATATGTAGATAGTTATAACTAGATAGAGTTAATATATAGGTAAAACTAATGTCTTCCAAGGGATTAGATAAAGTTTTCCTCTTTTGGAGTGAGCAGTGCAATGAAAACTGCCAGTTTACTCCTGAAATAAAGCCCTTTAAATGCGATTTTGCCATTGTAATGGGGCTTCTTTCTTCTAGCGCAACTATCCATAGACCTTCTGATCAGTAAAGCAACAGGTTCATGTAGGTTCAACTTTCACGAGCTCATGAGGAAGTTTCTCAATCTTTATGAGTCAAATTGACTCTATGTACGAATGACAATGAGCCAAAGAAAAATATTTTGTGTTTTTGCTCATTACTTGACTAAAACATTAAAAAAAAACGAAATAAAACTTATTTAAAGGTTACTTTAGATTTTTTTATATTCTTCTATTTTATCTACATAAAGTTTCTTTTTTATGATGTGAGATATACCTTGATATCATGAAAGATTCATAATCTAAATAAAATAAGTAAAATTTATTTTAAATGTTATTTTAAAAAGTAAAATTTTTCTTTCCAAGTTTCTTAATTCATAAAATACTTGATAATAACCTTTTAAATTAATTTAGAAATGGAGCCAAACTGACCACGATTAATGTCAAAAAAAATATGTTTTCCTTTTACTAATACCGAATGGATTGCAAATCTAGGCATCTTAATAAATGTTTTTCGTTTAGAAATGTAAATATTCTTTTTAAAATGTAATCAGAATTCTCAGGTATGTTACAAGTTGAAAAAAGTGTCTATTTAGTGACCTTTTAGGCTCAATGGAATTGAATAATTTTTTTTATCATGTCAGAACATGATGTTGTTTTGGGGATGAGGTTTTTGTCGTCAACAAAATTCCTTTGGCCAAAGTAAAAAAATTATTATCTGCACGAGCATCACAAAAAAAATCAACATTTAAAAACACGTTGCCATTGCATTTACAAAAGCTTTGATTTTAATAAAATAAGTTAATGAATGCAGCAAATAAAACCTAGAGAAATGTCATTTTGAGCACGTGATATGAAATGAAATAAATAGGAAATATGATATTTTTTTTAAATAATAAAGGAGAGACAAAGCTTTTAGATCGTTTGCAATACTAAAGTGACTCATTTAATGAAACAATTAATATAAATAAAATTATAATTTAATTTGCACGAGCACGTAGTGCAAGAAATGATGTTCTGACATGATACATAAAAATATGCACAGCAGAGTTCATTTCAATCTTTATATTTTTCAATATTTTACTCACCTGAAGTTTCGTACACACCTCTTCTTTGAGGGATCAGTTTCTCGAACGATCTGTAGGTCAGTACGGCTGCAAAAAGAGAAAAACAATCGAGAATTCGAATTAGAACTCTTTTCAGACTGTACACAAATACAAATTGGTTGGTAAAAAATAATAATACATTATAAATTCATTTTGCCTACTATAAAAAAATTATAATCAACAAAGTCTTTCACTTTATTATTTTTAAGTTTCACTTTTTTAAAATTTCGTTATTCTAAATATGTGAAAAGATTTTTTTAGATTGATTGTAGAAATATACTAAATACCTAATGTATTGTTTAATGATTTTATCAATCACTACTTAATACTAAAGTGTATTTTTTTTCTTTTTACGAAAAAAGTATGTGTTTTGAATAGCTGTCTTTAATTCTAGAAAATTACTTTTTAAAAAATAAAAAGTTTTTTTTTCAATTTTTTTTAAAAAATTAAAGTTTGCTAAGTAGTTACGTTAAAGAGGTAACAATATTCCAGAGACACGAATCACATTATAAGAGCTCGGCATTAAAATTAAAGTCCTTTTTACTGATATATTGTATATAAATGAAAATAGGGTATTTTGATTGTATTTTTAGCGGTAAAATGATTTTTATAGCAGTCATCTTGGGAATTTCCAAGTTTCCATTTTAAATTTAATTCTAATACCACTATTATAATCTATGGATCTTTCCTACAAATTTTTTTTTATCAAAAAGGATTTCCAAACATCGTTTGCTACCTTTTGAAGTCCTATGAAATGGAAATAAAAATATATATCCAAATGAATTCACAATGCGCTGAAGTATTAAAACTTTTATTTTTTCAGTGTTTGAGGCTCATTTTACATTTTTCGTTTTTCTATCGATGTGCTTTTTATTTTATTTTTAAATGAATAGATAAAGAAGGAAAGTTTACATATTTTTTTCGTCGTTGTTGAATATAATTATATAGAATATAATTTCATTAAAAAAGTTGCGTGTTTTTTTTCCCTTTATTTCTTTTTTATTAAGTTAAGTCTAACTACCTAAATGTCCAATTCGAATTTCCATGATTTTTAAATTTTGATCAGTTGATTTACTGAAATATTTTTTTTTTAAAAAAAGTATGATGTTTTCTAATGCATTGATATCCTACAACTTCTACGAGAGATAAATTATATGAGACGGAAGTCTGGTGTTTTTTGGTCAATTTATAATTGCCATTTGAAAAAAAAAATAATTAGTTCAATTTGTATTTTAAAACAGCGGTTTATCAGCACTTGTAATTGTTTCGTCTTTCCAAGCAAATCTCAAACATAAAAGAATAAAGAAATGAATCTACATTTTTGTGTTTACAAGGCTCTAATTGTAGCATAATAGAGCATTTTAAACTATTGGACATAGACATATAGGTAAGTAGTCCGTCGTTAAATGACCTAATGAATGTTGTTTGAGTCAATAAAAGTCCTGAAAATATTACAATGTATACTCTTATTCAGTCTTTTGGTACTGTTTATCATTATTAGTAAAATACTTTTTGCACAATAATATTAAAAAAGAAAGCACTCTTTCGTGAAAAAAAAGTGTTGAAATTTGAATTGAAATATTTTATGGGAATCAGGTGTCATCTCGAGTTAACACTATTCACTGATAGTTTATCTTCCTCAAAGTATCTCTTGAAAATGATCTAAAATCGTCTAAATCAAAAACTAACTTTTCCGCCAAAAATCATCATTTTCCACCTCCAAATGAGTAAGATCTGGATTTGTTTTTTCCCCCGCGAATGAGGTTAGGCTTAACATGTTCCCGACTTATTATTTCAAGCGATTCTGTTTATTTTCTTTTTGTATGATGCATTTAAAACTAATTATAATTGATTGATTATTTAAAACTAACCATTAGTTAATCGATTATTCAGATTCCTTTTTGAAGTACTTTAGAATTAAAATAATAGAGAATAAAGAAAATTAAAAATTTCTAATCTGTATTGCGTCACTCCACCTGGAGTAGAAAATTCACGCACTTGCGTTGCCTCAATTGGCTTTGAAAATTCACTCATGTGCAGTGTGTTGTAATTGTTGACAACTGTATTTTCATTTTAATTAGAAGTTGAAATATCATGTGTTTAATACTTCTGTAGATATTTCTATCTCGATCGATAAATAAAGTAGTCTTGTTTTGATTTTAAAGAAATGTGGACTTGATTCGCAGTTTTGCTTTATTTCAAGTACACACTGTAAAAAACAGCATAAACTGCATAAAAGGTAATAGTGTAAAATGTAATAAAACTGTGCAAAATGCAATAAATTGTTTTTAGATTAGTTGTGCGCTTTTCCATGCGTACGAAGTTCCGGGTAAAAGATAGTGTTCTAAAATTCATTCACTGTACATAATTTTATATCAGATTTATTTAATTTTGAAATTTTTTATTAGCGGAAGTTATTTTTTTAGAAAAATGTGGAAGAAGCTTCTTACATATATTTAATTTTTGAAAAGGTCAAAAATGAATTAAAAAAAATGCTTAGACATAATGAAACAAAATGCCTACTTACCGAATAAAAGAATCTATAAAAAGGCCAAGGTTGGCGGGATTAACAGATTTTTTGAAATAATGCCGGAACAACTGTATTAAATCATAACTACGAGTTGGCAAATTCTAAAAGGAACAAATAAAATGACCTTAAATATCTTTTTACTTATATAAAACGTATGCACAATGAATTATCAGCACAAATAAATAAATAGTTATTAGAAAATAAAATCAAACTTCAAAAATTATTTACTTTTCCTCTCACTCTCTCTCTCTCTCTCTCTCTCTCTCTCTCTATATATATATATATATATATATATATATATATATATATATATATATATATATATATATATATATAATAAAACTGTGTATATATATGGGGAATTCAAAGCAATACTTAAAATACTAATAATAAATCTTTGATTGAGACAAATATTTCTTCACATTTTCAAAAGTTTCCTTTTCCTTTTAATAGCCTTCTGCTGTAAATAAAGACTGAAAGTGATAATGAAGAAATTTTGAGTTATTGGTTAATTAACACGGTTGATTATTTTTAAAAAAATTTCGATTGAAATAAATTTGTCCATTTAAGTTACTTCCCTTAATATTTTTTTCGTGAAATACTAACAAATAACAAAATTACAGAGGGGTCTCTTTTTTTTTATTTTGACGACGGCACTTAATAACGGAATTTGATTAAATAAGCATCAGCGATATATTTCATTGTTCTCTGTAATAATGCATATCTGGTTACTGCTGCCAGATTCAGGAAAGGTCAATTAAAAATATATAAATTGTTAATTTTCAAATAAATAAATTTATAAAAAGTATAAATTTCACGAAGTATTGAATATCAGGATAATATCAATTCATATTATATTGGTCAGACTCCTATTTCTTTACATTCTTTTATAGACCGTAGCTAAGACGTACTTTTGACCCTAGATGGCGCCACTAAAAACAATAAACTGTCTGTTTATAAAAAAGTGCTCCAAACCGACAGCTCGAGAGATTCAGAAACTGAATTAATTTGCACAATGGTTAGAAAAGGATCCTTTTGAATGAGTAATTGTTAGGACTTAACACCATAAGGATCTCCTTTAGAATCCCCGAAGTTAGATGCCAGATTACATTATTCACAGGTTCAAGAAACCAAATAGTGTTGGAAAACAAGCAAATATCGGTGTATCCAATGACATTTAATGAACTTAAAGAGAGTTGGATTGTTAAAAAGGTTCACTTTAATCCAAAAACTAGTACAGTAAAATTGTCTCTGAAATTTAAAAATAAGTTTGGAAAATCTGGAAATTCTTAAACTTCCAGAAATGTTTTTAAAAAAACATAAATAATAAAGATTAAAATGAAATCTACTATGCATATTTCTATTCCTGTAAAATATACTGAAACATATTTTTTTCAAAATTAGGAAAGGTCGAATGGAAATGCTTTGTGCGTTACTGCTCACATTTTTTTTTTTTTGAAATGTAATCTAATTAAAATTTTGAAAAATCCTTTAATACCGAACACTTACTAGCCCCAAAAAGCAATCATATGCTAAATTTATTAGATCTCAATTAAACTATATGCTCTACAGAGCGTTTTGAATATTGTAATTGCAAATAAAGTGCCATCGCATAGATATCATATTAATATAAGCCCGAATCAAAGAATAAAACTAAATGATGAAGTTGTTAAATTAAGAGATTCAATTTAAAGCTTTTACATTTGAAATAATGTAATATAATAATAATATCATAAATTCGCTTAGCAATTATAACAAAGAGTTGACGACAGATGAGCTCTGAGAACTGCACTATTAAATCCGAAACAAATGTCATTTGAGAGCTTGACAGAAACTGTGGCACACTTGAAGAAGTTTATATTTTAGAGACAATTGAATTTAATGAAGAATTGAATTAATCAATATTTTGATTGAACGAAAAAGAATTAAAATGTATTAACTTATTAAATAAATATCTCACTTGAAACATTAAATAGGATAGATTTTTGAAGTCAACGACATTGTAATAATTCCCTTGGTAAATGACTATCTTTTTCAATTATGATTTTTTTTGTTTAATATGTTTGACAACACATTCTTTATTATATGTATATTTTTTCAACAAACCATTCTTTTCAATCATTTCCTAAAATTAATTGAACTTTGCATGCATTTATCTATATAATTAGACCTTGATTATATAGTCTTAAAAAATATAATAAATTCGAAGTAACGTCTGAAAAAAATACAGAAAATTGTTTTCTTTTTTTGTCAAGCTTGTTAATTATAATAATACAATGGTGAATAACAATTCTCTGATAATATACCTAAGAGATCAATCATTTCTTTCATGGGGATTAACTTTCGATAATATTTACTTCTTAGGGTTGATTAAAGAACATTTTATACTCCAAAGTACAAATTTGAACAAGTTCTTGTCATGTAGTTTACTAACTCTTAAAAAATATACATATTGTCAGCATAATATCTTTAAATAAATCACAACATTTTTCATGAAAATAAGCTACTTAAATCATAAAGTATAAGAAAAATTGTTATGAAGAGGATATACTATCATGAAATCTCTTAAAAATGAATTATACATATCCATACTATAACATTCTAAAATTATAATTGTTCGAATGGAACATAAAATATCCCCATAAATACTCCTCTTTGTTTCATAAAATATATGTATGTAGTTTTATTTTATAAATATGAAAATGCATGCATGTGAATAAACAAAACAATAATTTCTTGATTAGTTAGAAAAAACGCCAACAAATCACAGTGCATGCTTACGTACTATTGTGACTTCAAATCTTGATGAAATTTTATCCTAAGTAATATATTTGTTATACATATTGGGGTTGTTACAGAGACGTGTTTAGGTTGTGTTACACTCACTGCAAAATAACACTATATATTGAAATTTGTTTGCATTTTATGGTCACTAAACTTTCTGATATATTTACAGCCATGCATGCAATTAGATGCAAGGTCACCAATCATATATTTTGTGTCTATTTAGATTAATCATTGTAAAAGCTTATGTAAAAGCCAAATAAGATAAGCGTTTCCAGCAGTTTATGATCTGCTTTCAAAAAAAAAGGTTGCGGAAGAAACGGCTTACTTTTCCGAAGTGATGCCACATGAGATACTCTTCCGTCGACTGTGTCATGCCCGAGCTTCTCAGGTACATGGCGTTGAGCTTCTGGTATCCCCACTCAGTCCAGCCGGCGGCCGTGGACGCGCAGTTGATCAAGAACAGACCATCCACGCAGTGAGGGTACATCAACTGCAAAGAGATGAATAAAAGGAAATTAGTAAAAAGAAAATGAAATCTACAATCGAAAATTTTAGATTATAATGTCATAACACTATTATTTTTAAGTCATTATTTGTTTTAATTAATTTAAGTCACTAATCAGTTTAAACCAATTTGAAACAATCACGAGACTTCTCTATCGGCTTCTATCTCTCCCCCCTCACTCTTATATATATCTATATTAATAAAAATGGACCGCGAAATGCGTTGCTAAGCGCAAAACTAGAGAACGGCTCGACCGATTCGGCTAATTTTTAAAAAAATATTTTCGTTAAGACACGAGGCTGGTTCTTATGGAAAAAAAATGTAAAAACTGAGAAGAAAATAGTTAAAATGACACTTTTCTTACTTTCCCGCCAAAAATCTTCATTTCATCCCCCCACACCAAATGAGTAAGATAACAGGAAGTAATGATTCGTTCAGAAAAAAAAATACGCGAAGTCAGTTGATTTTCATTTATACATAGCGGGATGTTTAAAAAAGAAAGAAAATACTTGCTTTTATGCAGCTGATTATGCTGATTAAAAACATTCTCTTCAACGGACGTGAATGTCATTTTGTTCGTTTTTCTTTTTTTAATGTTGATATTGATTGTGTTCTGATATAAAGTTGTTGCTTTTGTTGTCTTAAAGATAAAAATTCTTTTTTATATATAAATGCGGCATTAAGAGCTCTTAATGTGTTTATTTTATTCTTGAAAGGAGTTATGTATTAAACGATTCTTTTTATTTTCTTAGTGTTTAGTCTGTATGAATATTTAATCTATACCTATCAAAAATAAAGTCTGGGCAGGGAAGGAAAAAAAAGAATTAAGGGAAAAATGGGTTTATAGAAAGAAAAAAAAAGGATAGGAAAAAAAAATGGATTTGCAGGAAAAAGAAAAGAAAAAAAGGGTGTGTGTGTATCACCATTATTTCCTCTGTGAGCGGCATTTTCCAAGTTGTTATTAAACTTTCGCCTCTCTTGAAAACCAATTGTGTCTTTATTTGTTTAGTGTGTTTGCATTTATGAAAATTTGAATCTCTATTATTCTATAAAAACGTAGAATTTTAGACCTTTCTCTCCATCTCCTCCAGTAAAATAGCAATTCCGGGATAATCATTGCACGGATAGAAAGAGAAAGATGATTAGTACAATGAATAGAACATCTGAAGAAAGTAATACTATAAATGAATTATAAGACTATCAAAATTTGTTTGGTTTAAAAATATTTTGGGGAAAAACCTGTTATGAGACACAACTACATAAAATATAATTTGAAAATTTTAGCGAGCATTAATACTGGCGAACCGACTGGTCGCCAAAGGCGGCTAGTATATATATAATTTCATTTTCAATTTTCCTAACTGGCAAAGAAAGTTTTGGAGCTCGACCAATTTTGATATAGGGGAAAAAAACACTTTTTTTTTTCAAAATATTGACGCATGCAGAATCTGGTAGTGTCGTGATTGTTTCAAACCGGTATAAACTGGTTTGATTAAGACAATTTGTAAGAATCCATAGAATTAATAATTCGAAAATCAATTTGCAACTTTAGTTGGCAATAAATCGCCAAATGTGACAACCCTCTGCATTATTTTCTAATGACCCTAAAAACGAAAATTGATGCTGTAAAAGCGATATATCGCCAATTTGTTGCATTTTGAAACTTCCAAAATCTCAAACTAAAACACCGACATGTTCTCACATGATAAAAATAACTACCCCAAAAAACTACTAAGTGGAAAATAAGACAAAAATTTACTATCCATAATACAAGTTATTGAGAGAATTATTTCAAGATTTCTATGGGTTGCAAGTCAAAGAAATACACCCATTTTGTATCAGCTATATAAATCATTTTGTTGAATTGTAAATGGCATCATATTTTCACTCATTCCATTCATAAATGAGGATGCTATCTACAAACTATAAATGAAAGAGCGTTATGTTTAAATTTGGCTATATTAATGGTTTACATTTCTTAGCATCCAAAAACTAATTTCACTAATTATATCTGTTTTAACAAAGAAATTTATAAAGGATATATAGATACTGCCAAAGGACATATTATAACAATAAATTTGAAAATTATTGATTTTAATTCTTTAACAGATGTAATGGAAAGAGGAACAAAATTTAGATTGAGAGAAAATGTAAACAAAAAAATCCCAATTTCTATTGGACAGGATTTAGATATTTTTATTGCTAAATTACTAGAAAATACCATTGGCCTTCAGAAGGTTTCAAAGAATGAAAAGCGAAAATTTTAGAGTAAATTAAGACCAGGATTAATAAAATTAACGACAGAACTAAAGAACGAGGAATTTACATTAATAAATCTTTGAAAAACGAAATTAAAAAAATAAAAGTGATATAATAGATAAATAGATAAATCAGCTAATAATTTCTGTTTAATTTGTAAATACTTTTATAAAGAACTCTTAATTAAGGAATATAACTCTAATTTAATTTACATTTTAAACAAAACCGGAAAAAAGGAATTGGATAAAAGGATGCTAGCTGTCGCTAAAAAAACTAAGATAAAAACTTGCTATTTTGTTCCCAACAGTAAAATTCCGTAAAAAACCAATTAAATTTAGATTCGTAACTTGTAGCACCGGCAGTTGCAATTATTATAAAAGAAAGCATTCCTTTAAAAAATTTTGAAAATAATTCTAAATAAAATTAAAGATGAGGATAATTTTATAATCAAAAGTAACAAGGGTATTTTGGACTTTCTAAAAGATAGCAATATTAATAAACTTAATAGTTATGATTTTGAAAATTTATACACTAATTTACCTCTTGAAAAGTTATTAGATGTCGGTAATTTTATATATGACGAATATTTAAATTGCGAGATTATTACAAAAATTAACTGGTTAGAATTATGTAACTATAATATTAAAGAATAATACGCTTTTAATGGAATTAATTTTTATAAGCAAGTAAAGGGAATTTCAATGGGTACAGCTTTTTCAAGTGCTTTGGCCAATATTTTTCTACATTATTATGAGAAAAAAATGAAATACAATTTAATAAATGGTTGGTGATATATAGATGACTTACTTTTGTTAAACTTGGGTAATACTAATGTTGTTAATAATTGTTAAAAAAAGTTTTAGTTTTAACTAAAACAAACGATAATCAACCTGAAGCCAACTATTTGGATTTAAATATAGAAATTTCAAATAGAAAGCTTTTATAGGTATTTATGATAAAAGTGATGAATTTAACTTCAAAATATTTAAACTTAGTAATTATCATTCTAATTTAAACTAAAATTTTCAAAATTTTATTATTTTCCACAATTTAATTGGATCTAAAAAATTTGTAATAAAATTTTTTATAGTAAGCCAACAAACAAAACCTTAACTACTAGCGAATTTCCCCAAAACTATTGTAACACAAGTTTTGATAAGAGAAGGTTTATCTATTTTCTAATTTTGGAAAAAAAAACTTTGAATATTAACTTAATAGATGGAGCTTCAATTATTCCTTATGATGACGATACATTCGACCAAACGTAAAATAACTTCAAACGCGAAGAAATAAAGCTAGATTGATGAGATAATATTACACTATTAGATTGACTTGCTTCACATTTCTTTTGGAGTTGTACTTAATATTGGTATGTGTTTTGATTTCATATTCTAATGAGTGTAGTTTTATATCTTGTGGTTTGGTTTGAGCAATTTTCTATAATTCTATTAAGATGCAAAACATTTTTGGAAATAATTTATTTCTCTGTTGTTGTGTGATTTTAATATTCGTTTTGTTTTAGTTTACTTTTAATGATTTAGTTTAGCTTTAATGATTTAGTTTCAGGTTTTATGGTCTTTTGTTGTTTATTTAAACAATTTGCTATAAGCCTCTTCATATTTTTTTAAAAATATTCTTGTGAAATTGTATTTCTGTAATACTAATTTATCTCGGGTCACGAGGGGCCAATTTTTCGGAAGAAGGTCAGACCCCCCACGGAAAAAATCCTTGGTTTGAGTTCCTGCCTGAGGGTGAATCTTGGAAAAAGTCTTCAGGTCGAATTCATCTTATATTTTCCTTTCGGATTTTGCTTTAAACAATATTTATTGCTAATTTCATCAATATGTAAATCTTGTTTGAAGATTCCACTATAGATAGTGCGATGTGTCAACGTAGCAGTGTCATTTGAGTTACTTTTCATTTGTACTATTTGGGGTTTATATATTCCTTATGAATATTTTTTGCGTGTACTTATATAATACACTATTTTTTCTTTCATTTGGCACTTGTTTATTAAAATCGATATGCATTTATATGCATAAAACGCGTTTTCAACCGTTTCAACGATATCGGCGTGTGACGTAACACCTGCAAAATTGCGGTGTTACTATCTTAAAAATATAAATTCAAAATTTGAATAGTTGAGTCTATCTAACTTTTTTTTTTCAATTTTAATGATGTATAAAATTTTATCAGAAATTCTTGTTAGTTTCTAAAGAAATAAAATATAAGAAAATTTACAACAGGTTTTTTGAACAATTATTAAGTACCAGATTAACGAATAAATATGAGTTCATAAGACTTTTATAACTGTAACAAACGTTTAGGTGACGGAATAAATATGAGTTCTAGTGGATTCATAAGATTTAAAACCAAAAAGATTCAAACTTGGACTGTTAGGTTCGATTTGTGCTGAATTGTGAAATAAATTATATTAGTTCTTGTTGTTCATAACAAGTTATATAACATATAGCAAACATCCGGAAATATCCGAATACGAATGGTTCGGTCAATCGCATATTACAGAATGAATGCGAGTTCTTGTGAGTTCATAATGTATTGTGTAACTTCTAACAAGCATTTAGATTACTGAATAAATGTGGGGTTTTATAGGTTAATAAGACGTTTTATAATATCGAGTGTCAACGCCTCAGTCAATGTTAAATTATCAAATAAATACTACTTTCTGTGAGTTCATAACATGTAGCATAACCTATAATAATCATCCGAATACATCTGAACATGAACTGCTTAATGATTGCCGGATCATGAAAAGTGCTAAAACGAAGAATGCCGGATTGAAAAGTGTCATTTGATTTTATTATATTTCAGCATATTATAAAGGTTATCATATATATTGTTCCAATACTTGGCAATCAATTCCTTAAAGTGTCAAAAACGAAAGTCATCGATAAATCACTGCAGTGGGTGAAAAATAGTTTATTTTGATGTCCTTATCACTTTTTGAAGACGACGCATTGAATTTCAAATGTTGAAACTTTTTATCAGTAGAATTCATAAATTCGTAAATAGCCTCGAAAGGAATCCACTAACTTTCATGAAAAAATAACCAAAAATTGGAAATAGTTTCTTTCTTAGAAAATATATTTAATAGGAATCCAATTAAAGATTAATCGACATGATTACCTGCATTTTGCTAATAATAGAATCAAATATAGAAAAAAAAATGACAAAATTTTTCATATTGCTAGATTGAGTCATATTTTCTACCATTAACAATGTCATTCATTTGATTTTTAATAATTATTTCTGTTTCTCGATTTTAAATTCATGAAATTAAACAGCTCAAATAATGTAAAAGTAATGGCACTACGACAGATTTTAAGTTAAAAAAATGAAATAACAAATAAAATTCAGCATTTTCGTTTAGAATCAGTCGAATTTTTGGAAACCTTCAAAATCTACTACAATTCCAAATTTCATGGTGCGTCAATGCGAAATTTAGCGGCCACTTCATTTTGATACTAATTTGATAATCGGGTTTTAAATATACATTTTATGGGTTTAAAATTCCACAATATTATAAACTCTGTGTTTGAGTGGATGCCACAGCAAAAAAACTAGTCTACTCATGATATTTTTCACCAATTATAGTAGTTATGAATAAATAACAAAATTTAGCAAATTTTCAGAAAACTTTACTAACTTTTCTTTACATATTTTCCATTTCCGAAATATATTGTATATTTAAAATGTGAAAAAAATTTGAAATCTCGTCTTTACTATTATTTTAATTTAAAATTCAGAGATCATGAATGCACTTTCTGATTATCACTAAATATTTTCAATTTTTTTCGAATATCATTTGGAATTTAAGAGAAAAATGGAATGCATTAAATAATATTTTTTAATAACAACAAAAACTTACCGCAAAACGACTGAGAATATTTGCTCCAGCACCAACACCAAATCCAATAAAATGCTTTAACCTGAAAATGAAGAAATATTTAAACGTGTTTTTTTAATGCTTATGGAGTGTAAATTTAATTAATATTTTATGAATGAATTTTCTTTTAAGATAACTTTTGTAATCACATAGAAATAAGACTATTGAAAAGAGTTTCAAGAGATAAAAAATTAACTTGAATGGATATTGATTATTATAGAAATGGATAATTTAGGATTTTAACAGAAACGGCTGCTATCCTCTTATGCTAGAGACTTAGTGTTGATAAATTTTAAAAACCCTCATTAAATAAAGAAAAATCAAATAAAGCATTTATGAAAGTCAGTTTCTTGAAGCAAAATTTTAAGAGACGAAATTTCGTGGTAATTGAGGGCTCCGAATGGTATTTTCTTTGAGTTGGATGCTCCAAATAGTGCACGGAAATATGTTCATTGACAATTTTCTTGATTACAGGAGAAATAGTCAGTGATATTATAAAGTCCAAATTTATACAGTAAACAGGGGTGATCATTATCCGGGTATTTTGAAATACGGTTAGAATGTCATTTTTTATTTTTAAACCATGTGGTAAGGAAAAGAATAGATAAAATTTCACCTAGAGCTTTTTGAAACATGCTATTTAGATAAATTTGGCGGATATTTTGTTATGTGGAATTTTGATAATAAGAGATTAAATCTTCAAGAGCAATTCATTAACAGCATGGATAAGATCCACGAACGGTTTTACGAGATAATATGCAATTTCATTCCAAGTAATGTTCGAACGTCCTGGAGCCCATATTTTTAATTTGATTTTGATAAATTGTATATCCTTTGTATGACTTCAGAATGTTTACATTACATACATGTAATGCGTCCATTTTTTGAACCTGTGTTTCGAGTTTTCATGTGCAATAAAACGTCTTTGTCCGGTTATAAAGTCTTTTGGACTGACAACCATACCGGGATGGTATTCTGTAACACTGTCAGTAGGATTTGAGTGTCTGTAGTATACGCTATAAAAACGTTAACAGGTGTCTGAAAATGGTGATCTGACAGCTTTACTTAAACACATGGGAGATAATTTAAATGAATATATTCAAGAAAAAATGCAGAATAAAATGGGAACTGAGCAAGAGATAAAAAATAAGGCATAAATAAATGCGATCTATACATTACATATTGCCATTCGCGGTGACAAATTTTTCTACAAATAAATTTCACTCTTTAGAAAATAATTGAATTCACTCTTCTGAATTTTGATTACGAAATAAAAATTTCCTTTAAAACAATTAGTTAAATTTTTCTTTTAAAATAATTTAACTAAGTAAGTTTATATTTATAAGCGTCTACAAAGGTTAAAAATACCATATAAAAACAATATAAAAGCAGTTCTTCCTCTTTCTCCTTTAAACATCGATTTTATACTTCTGTGTGTAGTTGTTTCTCATATATATATAAAGCATGTTAGATCATAATGTATAGTTTTTTTTTCTTCCATAAATAGAAGATGGTGTTGGTTGTAAGAGCTGTTGTCCCATTAAAAAATCTCTTATGTGATTTCACATATTAACAAAACTATTGTAGACAGTCTCATGCACAATGGCAAAGGGGCTAAGAAGTAAAAAAAATGTCATTTGAAGTATTCTTTTGACATATATTAACATTAGAAATAAGCAATAAAGGTCCAAAATTTTATGAATTAAAAATTTTCACAAACACTTAACTCAAAATTAATCGCTAAAAACGGATCGAAACAAATTGTGATTCATTAACAAACAAACCAGTATTATAAATAAATTTAAATTCAATTCCTACTTAGATCAGCAAAGAAATGTTTTGTTTTAGTCACTTTTTATTAAATAAGTGTGATTAATATAAAAAGGCATATACATATGACAGAATCACAATATTAAGTGGCAAAATAGAGAGCGAATTTCCTTTCAATTTTCCATTTTCCTTCTCGACAGGCAGCTCGGTCTTAAGGTTAGGTTGGAGGTGTGACCAACAATTGACGACAAAAATTTTATGGAGAGAAATCGGAATTGAACCTAAAACTTAAAATTTCATCATTTTTTTTGAGGAAATTTATTCATTCTTACAACTAAGCCACAACTGTTAACTCTCTTCCGAAAATTATTTGGATAAAACGTATACTTAAAACAAAAATTTATTAAAAAATGATTTTCGCAAGAATTGAACTCGCATTCTTCACCTTCACGCGAAAAATATTGAAATCCTCGCATTTTACCGACTAAGCTACCGCCTGTTGATTTCAATTTTCATCTCAAACTGCTAAAACTCTATTTAAAGTATTAAAAATTGTTTAATTAAGGATTAATATTTGAAAAAACTGTATTAGCAGGAAGTGTCATCCACTATAAGTTTTAAAAAAATGTATTTGAACTTGAGTGATTGAATGAAAAGTATTTTATTAACAACTGAAAATGTGAACTAGATATATGTGTGTATATAAGAGTGTGAACTAGCAGTTGAAATTGAAAAAATACAATGCCAATCATGAAATAAAAAAAAATGCAGAAAATATATACTAAGAATAACTCTAAATCATCCATGAGAGGAGAATACAATGTATAAGCAAAAGCTCATTGATATTTTTATAATCCAACATAAAATATTGCAAAAGAATTTGAAGTATGATCTTATAAGTAATTTTTACTCGTGCTTTACTTTTTCGTACATTGATAAATAAGTCATTTTAAATATTATACAAAATAACATTTCTTTGAATCGTTTGTTGTAAAAACATTGGTTGGATCAGCAGATCTGTTGATGATGTAGATAAACAGGGGCAGGATAACTTTACATTTTATCCGGCGTTTTAGATGAAATGTTATGCATAAGATGATTATGTTATGAATACAATTTTCCCTGTGATCATCAAAAATCTAGAAATGACGGAATACTCTTTTGCTTATCATAAATTACCCGTAATGCTCCAGAACAGCAAGTACCATTTCAGCGAGCGTATCCATGGTAGGAAAAGTGTACCTGCAAAGAAAATACAAGACATTTGAGAGTATCTGTGCCATAGTTGAAACAAAGTGATGTTTGTATGAGGCTACGAGTAATGTTATTAGAGATTTAAATCTCACTTTATCAAAGTGCTAAAACATATATTATTCTAACACTAGAAATCTCATTAGCAATTTCTTAAATTTTTTAGAATGGCCGAGAAACTTATCCTAATATCATCTAAAGAAAAATAAATTAATGGTTTGATAAATATTTTTAATGTTTATTCGTAATTTCTTGCGTTAAATATTTTATTAATCTTTTTTTACGTGCCGATATGTCCTATTTTATTATTTGAATTTATAGTTTTTTTCTCCTATCTGAATGTCACCTTAAGAATTGAACCCCGGTCAATTTAAAAGCTTAAATCAAATTAACAAAGACTTTCTACAATTTCTATACACGAAGAAGGATTTCCGAAATGTGATGAAAATATAACCTTAGAGCATACATTAATTAATTAAAATCGAGACATATTTTTCGTTTTCATACACTTTTGTTAGACTGGATTTGTTTCATTTCATGAAGAAGGAATTTCGTAATCGGCTTCTTTATACTCAAGTTTTTGTATATTCTGTACACTTATTTTTGGACATAATGCAGTTCCTGAATTGAAGAACAAGCGATGTATTCATTTATAATTATTTAAATGCCTCATACTGTGAAAAAAATATCTGCCAAACCCCACTGCTTAAGGAGCAGAGAGAAATACAGCATATTTTTTAGTTCAAGAACTAAGTCGTATGTTTTTCAAGGCATCTATAAAATTTTAGCAAATCGTTTGCCAAACTCTAAATTAAATTAATTTTACTTAATACCTCTTTTTGGTCTGAACATTTTCATACCTTTTTTTTTAGTCCATTTTTCTAGATTAAAAAGAGCTGTTGTCATTTAACTAGTATATTTTGATTTCATATATGCTGTTTTTAAATATTTTTATGCAAAAATTTAAAAAGTATGCCTATTTTAGGGCATTTTACAAAATTATTCATGCCGTGCTTAACCATTTGTCTGGAAGAAATAATTTTTTTATAAAAAATATGCAGGATTTTATTTATTTATTAATTTTCTATGAATCATGATTACATGACATCTATTTTGTCCACCATTATATTTTGAGAAGACGCTTGGTGTTCATAAATACTAAATTAATTAAATAAGCATTATGAAATAAATAGGGACCTGAGCAATTATACATCAAACAATTAATATTATTGTGATATTTTATAATTCAAATTCATAATTTCCCTTTTTCACAATTTATTTATTTCGGTTCTAGTTATTTAACATTTCTCTTAGGGCCTATCTCAGCTTCGCTATTTTAGGCTACTGAACAGAAAAAACAGAAATGTGTCACTAAATAGAGGAAATTCCTCATTATTTTTAAATCTACAAATTTCAGCTTTGCAAGAAAAAAATATTTTTTCGAAATGACATTTGCAATTTTTACAAATGTTTACACCAATATTTACTGGATATAAAGAAATATTGGCAATTTCTATGGAATGGAAGATTTTTAAGGTATTTGAAAAGATGACATAGCAATGCTAACAGCAGAGATGGTCTCTTCAAAGCTTTCTCACCCTTTAATAGAGATGTTATACCAGAGAACGCCCTGCAGGGCACTGGCGTACAATATTTACAAAATATTAACCTTTGACGAGAATTTTGCATTTTACTTAATATATCGTATGATCCTTCGAGAGATTAATCTATGGTATGCAGTTAATAGTATCCGAACATCAAATTTTTTATCAGACATGTTTTTTACAACCAATTGAAACAAAAATGTGACACAGAATTACACTTGAAGTCACAAAATCCTATACCAAATTTGATACATTTTTGAGCTATCGTGCTTACATCCTTGTGAAAGTGCATGCCCAATCCAACACCACTTGTTGGATTCGGCTCAAAATTTGATGGGTGTAGATGTTATAAATGGGTATTGAATTTTATCTATTTAATTCTTTTTGTTTCGTAGTAATCATATTAACTTCTATTTGTACAGTCGGGCAGACAATTTTTCTCTGAATGGATTTTATACCAAATTCGACAAAAAAAATATAACAAATTATATTTAATTAGACCATATACCAAATTTTACCTGTCTTTCTCAAAAAGTTTTTGAATCATATTTGTCATAAACGAACAGACTGACAGCATTTTCCAAAAATATGCTTTTCGAATTCAGGGAGATCTAAAGTATTGTTATTCCTCAGTTTGAATTTTTTTATTGATTACTATATATAATCTATATTTTGTGTACGAGGAAATAAAAATGACTGGTTTTTTTTTGTCTTATATTTACGGATAATACACATCACAATCTTTCATCGGGTAGTTTGTATCAAAGTTCAGAAAAAATTGACTCATCAAAATTTAGATCATCATGCAATTTTAAATGAGATTACTTGCATGAACCATAGTTAAACACAAGAATGAAACGCTACTGGTTTTCCAAATCAGAAGTACCGGCACTTACCCTTGTGGCAGAGTTGAGGCATCTTCTTCCTGGCCCGGGGCGTTAATGTGGTAGACGCAGAAACTCTGCATCAGGACTTTCGTGTCGAGGTGATTGAAGAATGCAAGGAAGTTAGTGACGTCTTGAAAAAAGAAAAAGAATGCGCATGATTACGTTAGAAAAGCCTTGTTTCCAGCAACGTTCCATGAAATATTAGAAATGTATCATTTCTAGCTGCTGTTTGAAAGCATTTTTTAAATGAAAAATTACATTTAAATACAAGAATACAATGTAGTCTAGATTTAACCCTTTGCACTCCGAAAAAATAATTCGATGCAAAATTACTCACCTAATACAGAGATTTGTTTATTGCTATGAAAAATAAATATACCTAATTCTTTCAAGTTGAATTTCTTTGAAAAATTTATCTACATCTCTTAACCATTATGCAGGCGTTTTTAATATGAAAATTCGAAAAATAAATAAATAAAACGTAAAAATGATGCACGATCTTTAATGGTGAGTCAGAGACACCATCGGAGTGCAAAGAGTTAAAATAGCAAAGATTTCATAAAATCTTCTTTGCAGTCATTGCAACTCAGCTGGTAGTTTATTAGAAAAAATAAAAGTACGAAATATTCGACAAACTTTTCGGAGACGAAACATCTTTCAAACATAAAATAATGCTTTTGAGATCTGCCACGATAAAACTGTTGGCTTTTGTAGAGGAAAGAAGACAAATCTCGTGTAAATTAAACTATAATAAAACCCTATTCTAAATTTAATAATTTGAATCAGAAAAGTTTAGTTATTTATATAAGTACAGTCAAATTATTTACAGAGAATAAAATTGTTTGCCATATGATGCACAAAATGTGAATGACCGAACTTTAAAACTATGGTTAACCCAACAATAAAGCAAAGCATTTAATGAAGTTTTAACCATCCATAAGAATTCACCTGAATCGTTAACCTTGTTCTTAATTTAACTCAAAATAAAAAAGAATATCCTTCCTTATTTTATCCTTCCTGTAAATAAAATGACTTGATGACTAAACAAATTCACTCTTCAGGAGGGTAATTAGATTAAATGCCTTACAGCTCCATAATTCTGTGCGTACAGGCATTTAGTTTCTCTTTAGCAAATTACAAAAGAGAATGTGTAGAGAAAACTGATAAAACAGAAATAATATAAAAATAATTTCGTTTGTGTTTTTTCTAGCACGAACATTCTTACTGACTATTTTCTCCATTTTATCACAAAAATAATTACGCAATTCTAAACGATTAACGAAACACTTGTTTGTAACTTCAAATAATACCGAGAGGAGAATAAAGAAACAAATTTAAAAAAATGAAATCGTAGTGAAAGTGCCACAAAATCTTTCTCTCTTTATAACTGCAGCATTCATTTAATGAAATTCTTCTCCCTTCCGCTTCTTGTATGTTCAACATGTCACTTCTTTTACTTACGCTTTGAATATTTATTTTAACAGTATGGATTTTACATAACTAATTGAGTTTTAAATTAAAATGTTTCTGCTTGGAATAATTTTTCTCGTTTAAACTATTGTAATATATCAGTGTTTTCAGAATATGTATACATTTGATATATGAAATGGCTTGAAATAGTCATGTTTAAGCAGCTTATAAATTTAATTCATTTCTTTATTATATTCAGTAAATGTAATAATAATAAAAAAGATTAAAATGAAATCTGCCATGCATATTTCAATGTATCATCTCAGAACGTTATTTTTTGAAAGGCCAAGCACCACGTGCTCGTGCAAGTTAAATTATATTTTTTATTCATTTTAATGGTTACATTGAATGAGTGACTTTAGCATTGTAAACGATCCAAAAAAACTTTGTATCGCATTGATAGTTTAAAAAAAATATCACATTTCCTATTTATTTCATTTCATATGATCATCTGCTCAAAATGACATTTTTCTAGGTATTATTTGCTATAATCATTAACTTATTTTTTTTAAAATCAGAGCTTTAGTAAATGCGATGCAACACGTTAATTAATGCTCATTTTTTGAGATGCTCGTGCAGATAATAACATTATTTTTTTCCTACGGATTTTTGTTGACGCCATAAACCTCACTCAAAAACAATATCATGTTCTGACATGATAATAATCATAGGAGCACAGAACCTCGATTCGTTAGATAATTAAATTCTCTCCATCCAAAAATTAGAAATAACGTCGAGAATTTTTTAGAACTGGTGTCTCCGTTTGATATTTAACGGTTTTTAAATTCAGTTTTTATGGGAAAATTCAAATAGTTTAATACTTTCACTGCATCTGCAAGTTATATTAAACTCTGAATATCAGCAAAAATGTGAGAGTGTTTTGAACACTCTCAACTAAATGATAAGACAGTTTTTATTGGAATTTCTTATTTTATAAACTTTTTTTAAAATACCTTGTTGTTAGCACATAGGTATTAACGTATAATTGAAATAGCAAAGAATCTAATTATCTTTGGTGTAGCCTGTTATCACGAATTTTAAGAAAATGACGCAATTACCTATTTTATTTTTAGACATCACTAGAAAATGTAATTTGTTATTATGTAAAAATTTTTTAAAAAATTAAACATCCAATTCATTAAGAGATATTTTGGAGCCAGATTAATCATCTAAATATTATATATAACTTAATATAGGCTGAAATATGAAATATAATGACTGCATAAATTAAAAAATAATAACTTATAACATGAAATTGATGTTTACTTTTCGAAGATTGATCGATATAGATCCACCTTCTTCAAAATAAAATGCTATTTAAAAAATGTAATTTACTGAACACAAGATAACAAAATTATGATAAAGATAATGCAAAATTACTATAAATTCTAAGAACATTAAAAATTCAATTAATTGATAATATGGGCTAATCTTAGTTATTTCAAAATTATCATAAAAGAACAATGGATTCTACTATTGATCACTTACAGCATATTTTAAATATAAAATTATGTTTAACAAAGTTTACGTTTATAGTTTATTATTTCTAGACTTTTTGAGATTATTCTGATCCCCTGAAAAATAGTTGTTTTATATTGCTGAATTGTATGCGGCTTCGTTCTTTGCAGTTTCAGACTTAAACTTTAATAAACGGTCGGAGGTATTTAGGTGACTTATTTTTGCTACACTTGGATAATACTAAAGCTGTTATTAATTGCTAAACAAAAGTTTTAGTTTTAACTGAAAGAAACGAAAATCAACTTAAAGCAAACTTTTTGGATTTAAATATAGAAATTTCAAATGGAAAAACTTTAATAGGTATTTGTGATGAAGAGAGAGGAATTTAACTTTAAAATAATTACGCTTGCTAATAACCATTCTAAAATTTTCAAAATTTTTTATATTAAATCTGCTAACAATCTCATTAAAAACTTAGCTACTAACGAATTTCCCAAAAACTATTGAAACATACAAGTTTTAAAAAGAGAGGGTTTATCTATTTTCTAATTTTTTAAAAAATAAAAAAAAACCCTTCCAGTTTATTTATTTTGAACTTTAATTCAATAGATGGCGCTTCATTTATTTATTATAGTGACGATACATTAAGATCAAACGCGGTAGGCGTAAATAGCTTCAAACGCGGGAAAATTAAATTTAGTTTGACGAGGTACAATTGCACTAATATGTTGACTCGCTTTAAGCTATTTTTTGGAGTTGTACTTTTCCATAGGTATGTGTTTTGCTTTCATGTTTTAATAATTTGGGTTATTTCTCTAATGATTTTGGTCTTTTTGTTGTTTGATTTGAGCAATTTCCTATGTCAATTTAGATCCTAAAAATTTTGGAAATAATTTTCTTGTTATTGTGTGAAATTAATTTCGTGATATTAATTTTAACACCAAAACCTTGCTATATGTTTTTAATAATTTTAGTTGTATGTTTTAATGATCTTCTGATGTCAGGTTTGAACAATTTTCTATAATCCTATTTAGATTTAAAAAATTTGTTTTTGTGAAATCGTCTTTAATTCTGTGGTACTAATTCATATCCAAAACCACAATTTCCTGAGATTTTCGAGTCCGGAAGGTGATGTTTCTTTCGTAGCAGTCAGACCCCTCACAGAAAAGCCTCCCTGGTTTGAATCTCTGCCTGGGTTAAACCCGGATCCATCAGATATTTCCTATTTTGGTTTTTGCTTTAAATTTATATTTATCGCTAATCCAGATGAGGTTAAGCTTAATGTGTTTTCGACCGATTATTTCAAACGATTTTGCTTATTTTCTTAGCATTTAAAGCATTTAAAATTAAATATTGTTAATTAATCGATTTTTCAGATTCATTTTTATGTTCTTTTGAATTAAAATAAAATAGAATAAAGGAAATTAAAAATTTCTAATCTGTATTGCGTTAACCCAACTGGTGTGGAAAATTAACGCATTTGTGTTGCTCCAATTGGAGTTGAAAATTTTCGAATGCTCCACCAAAATAGGAATTGACTTAATTTTTTTTTTGAATGACATGTTTTTCTTTTATGTTATTACTTTTTCCTAATATCATTATCTTCTCTTTTAAATAGTTTTTAGATTATTGACGTAACTAGAAAATGAGAACTTCTGCAAAATGCTTAGGGCAGAGTTTCATCTTTCAGTTTTAAAGGATAGCGCAATGGCAGTGTTTATTTGTATTTAAAATTGAAACATCTTATCGACTGCTCCTCTAAGACCGTGAACTACGAGTATTTTTAATATTTTAAACAGTCCTGTTATCCTATGCGTTTGCTATAGATGATATTTCAGTACTGGCGGTTTGAAGTTTGATAATACGGCATAGAAAAATTAAAATTGACTAATAGCTTTTAATCTGTTTTAGAAATGGGAACTGGCATTCCTTTATAACATTTCTATGCTTAACCCCTTGACATACGAATTTATTTAACTTCCCAATTAGACGACTCATCCTATATTGAACATTTTTTTGTTATTTTAATTCCTAAATTAATGCAACGAGCTTTAAGATATTGAAAAGTTACTAAGGGATCCTTGCATTTTAAATTACTAAATACTTTCACTTAATTGCAGATTTAAATTTACAAATTTCATAATTCGATGTGCATGTCAAAGTCATTGTATATTAAATGGTTAATAACAAAAAAATGCAATCCGATAGAAATTAAGATATTTAGTATAATTTTTTAAATGATTGAGTTACTTTTATAGTAATTAAAAAATTAAACTAGCCAGACTTGCTTTATTTCTAGTAATATTTCAAGCTGTAAGAAGTAAAAATTTTTTAAAAACATTTCTACGGTATAGACATTAAATGTTCCTTTACGGTAAGAATAGGCGAATCCTAAATTCTAATTTGATTTAATTTGGAATGTTTTTTGAGTGTTTTAATAATCTTACTACGATGATATAAACATCAATAAATACGCACTCTGAATTGTCTTGTAAACTTATTTTTTTCTGTTTTAAGGCAGTTTATTCCAGCTGATTGGAAGGGGAAAGACATGAGTCTATATGTCCCCTCCCCTAACACTAGAATTTTTTTTTTTTTCATTTTATGAATATTTTCCCTTATCAAATGTAATACGCAATTTTAAAATACACGTGTATCTATTTACCCTGCTCTAATATTATATTCAGGGAAAGAGAATACGAATATTTCTGTTATACTTTTTACCAAAAGGCAATTAGAACATTTCATAACATAGAATACAATTTCACTACATTCTTTATTCAAAGAACAAAAAAAAAGACGAAAATTGCTGATGTTTGACCTCAAAATCAAACGCTTTGTCCTTTGTATTCATAATGCGTGCGCTCCTAACTAAAAAGCAAAGGTTTGGTTACCAAGGGGATATCAAAGAAATTGGAAAAAACTTTGAGGGTTTCTAAAGCAGGCAAAGTGAGTATGAAACAGTCTTAATTTAAGTGACCATTCTCATGCGTGTAAATGTCAAGAAGGAATAAGGAAAGAGTTTTAAAGACTCACGGTTGAGGCCAATGTCGTGGTAGGTGAATATAGCTGGCTTGTTCTTATCGCCATGGACGGCTACCACCATTGTGCCTGTATCTGTCATTATTCTGTCTTCCTGTGAAAGAAAAAAACAATAAGATTCTCATAATCGATGGCGATATGTATGCCTAATTAAAATACGCATTGTAGATTCTTAGTATATATTATAAAAAATATTTTAAAAGGAAGAAAAAGAAGGAAATGTTTTAATATTCGAGCGAATTAATAATTTGTCTCGACATAAGGCTAAATAAATACGTTAAGGTCAATATCAAAAGTACTTTTCTAAATTTAATTCTTTGCCTTCTGAAAAGTAATTCGATGTATAATTAGTTACCTAATACAAGGACTTCGTAAAATAAATGTATATAATTGTCTCGAAATGAATTTCTGCGAAAAATTAAGCAACATATCCCTTTGTATTTTAAACAGTCCAAATTAAAAAAAAAATAATGCATAAAAATGATATGCTGTCTTGAATGGTGCCTTAGTAAGGACATCTGAGTGCAAACAGTTAAAAAGTGTTTTTTTCCCTCTAATGGTATACTGTAGGGGGAAGGCACCGGCCAAAAATCGGTAAATATATGTTGGTGGTTCAAAAAATAAGGTAACAAATCTCTCACTAAACCATACATTATTCATAGGAATTAAATTCTGCTTTAGCAGAATTAAAAATTTCAGAGTTCAAATGCCACTAATGGATAGATCACATTGTGCCATAGAGCTCCGAAATTTCTGCTAGAGGATAACGGAGTTGAGGACTACATAGCGAAATGCATTACTGCAAAAAGGCTAAAGGCAATAAGGCAATTAAAATGTATAATGCAATAAAGCAACTCCCAGAAAACGACCATGGATATTATCAAAAAGGGTCCTAATACTGCATGACAATATCCAAGTATGTATAGCCTCAGTTAATCGTAATTTGATGCAGCGTTTCTAATGTAAAGGTATTGAAATATCTTCACTGCAGTCCGTATCGAGCACCAAGAGATATTCCTCTTTTCAGAGCATTGTAGAAGCATATGTGATGTTATTATTTTAGAACCAATGCTGAGTTTCAGGAAACCATTGTTATGAGTCCCGCAACCAGAATACTGAATTCTTCTACGCCGATTTAATAGATTGATTTAACGAATTTATAAATGACTCAACAACCATAGAATTTTTGAATTGCCTGTGTGAAATAGCTTAAATCAGTACCTTTTTACCTCAGTCAATATCTTTCTTTTTATTAATGAATTATTTCTGTCGGAGGACTTGCTACTTCACTTTTTGAACCTCCTACTTAAATGAAATGTCCTTTTGAATCTCTTCCATAATATCGTTATTAGAATATCCAAATAATAATGCTTTAAATTTTCAAGCTTCAAGAATGAATAAAATCATCATCAAGAATATGCAAATACCTATACATAAGTTATCTTCCACGAAATACTTAGACATTGCTTTATCGAGATTTATAATTAATGTAGATGAAACAAAAATTTGCCTTTATTGATACTATAGTTGTAGCCTAGAAATTTTTTATATACTTTTAGATAAAAGAAAATACACGCAAATGGCAAAATATTTTTTGCCTACTGAGAAATAAACTTTCTTTTTATAAGAATCTAAAATTCAAAGTGAATTCTTTTGGCGGTACTTTTTTTTTCTCTTAATTGGCCTTTTATTATTGTTTTAAATACCAGCCAAAAATGATTGGCAAGAAAATATTTGTATACACTCATCAAATGTTTATAAACAAGCAGCCCCCAATATGCTTGTTTATGCATACAGTGTACTTCATTATCATCTTATTCATTCAATAGAATAAATAATTTTGTGAGATTTAGGTTAACGCAGAATAAAACTTAATGAAATTGGGAAATGGATAGTATAGATCAGTGAATATATTAATTTAGAATAGGTTATAAATAATATAGAGTAATGAAAGTATAATTTAATGAAAACTAATATATACTCAATGTTCGTAAAAGAAGTAGTTGTTATCGAAATTTGAATGAACATTTGTTGGCTTGTCAAATGAGTTTGTGGGGTATCTAAGTGAATGACGCCAAAAATTGGCGGTTATTTTTGACAATTTCTACTGAAATTATTGAAGAATAGATGAATGAGTCGCTGCTAAATAAAGACATTCATAGACTTGTTTTAAAAATGAGTCTTCAAAAAGAACATAATTAACCTACATTTATTTTCATTCTGTTACTGACCGAGCTGGTGCTCAAATATGCATAGAAAATAAAATAAAATTAGAGGAAATTCTAGATTTAGATATTTTTTGGTTATGGGTTTCCAAAATACTATTATTGTGTAAAAATTAAAATTTGTGGGTATGTTCTAAAAACAAAAAATCGTTTCCTATTTTTTTTTAATTTAAAAAATTTTAATGAATTACATTTTATTTACATTATACTATATATATATATTTCTTTTATACGTATATTTAGACATGCATTTCTTTCTAAATTTCTTTTATTTAAATTTTAAAAGTAATGTGAAAAATAAATAAGAAAATTTATTTATTGTTATTTAAGATGTAGGAGGTAAATTTAACTATGTTACGCTAAGCGAGTGATGCTAGGAAAAATTTCATGTGGAATTATCTTTTATTGAAATTAAGAATGTAATTCAAAATTTCGGATGAAATGTATGCATAAAGGATAGAAATTAATATAATGTGATGAAAAAAATCGAAAATAAATATGCCGTATATTTATAGATACTATTCAGAACGTGTCATAAATTAAGGGATTCTAGAGATTTTTGAAGAAAGATTTCTTTTCTATGGAGAAATTTTCAACATTTCAGAAGTTATTTCAAATTATGTATGTTTTACTTATTAGTACTTCAATCATAATTGAATGTAGATGGCTTTAAATGGACTAGTTTTCATTCATAAATTTATTTTCCTTGTTTCATGCATTATTTTTATGTGATATATTGGTTACTAACTAAGAACGTTTTTTTTTTTTGTTTTTGTTTCATAAGGAGTAAAATATATCACTAGATGGTGTTAATTATGGAATAAAACTAGGCACAACTGGAAGTCTCAGCTTAAAATGCATTTTAGATGTATCAATGATATAATCACTTGACAATACCTTTAATTATGGATATATGTTAATTATCGATATACTCTGTTTATCAATATAAATTTATCAATACTTGATTGCGATTAATATAATGCAACTGCATGAAAGTAACAGAAAGATAAGAATTTTTAAGCCAGTTTAATGGTAAAAATCTTTTTATTTTATTATTCTGCTGATAACCTCATCTGATTGAATCATACTTTTAAATAACAATTATACTGGGTCATAATATTTGGAATTAATGATGAAATTCACATTCGCAGATGCAGTTGTTTCCTCAAAATGTTACAGAAAAATTCTAATGTCTATATTTGTTGCTATTTTAATAAATCATTGGGCAACAAATTGGAATTGGGCTTAGTTTTGTATGGAAGAATATATGCATTCATATTAAGTTAGCTATGGATGACCTGCAATTTATGAAATAATGCATAACGAATAATATATATAATTGCAACGTATATATATGATGCAATTTATGATTGTGAAATATTTATACAATGATGCGTACTTTAAATTTATGAATGATGCATATTTATACAATGATGCACATTTGCGACTTATGAAAAGATGAATACTCATCTAAAGATCGATTCATTTTAAGGCAGGTCCATTATCAGTTGTATTATGTATTAATAAACACAAGGAAAGTCGCCTGTTAAGTGAATTTGAAGTATGCATGCAATTTTAATGTATCTCGGACAGCTTATGAACAGGTGGCAGATGAGGGAGGAGAGATAGAGAGCACTCACCTGTGTGTAGCTGGGATCGCTCTTGGACATTCCCCGCATGAGCGGGAATTGGAGGTCCACATTTCGGAGCTCCGTGTCCTCCGAAGTCATCTTGAGCTCACTCGCCTGAAACGGCAAGAAACTCTCGTCAGATATTTTCCCCGAATAGGTTTATTATTAACAATATAAATTAATCAAAACTAGTGTAAATTAGCAGGAAGGCTTGTTTTGCAAAAAGTAGAACCTAGGATCGTATAACAGTTCCCCCAAAGTTTCATTATATGGAATACATTCTCAGAGAAATGCAAGAATCTGTTATTAGACTTTTCAGCCTCAAAAGTTTCATTCTAAGCAATACATTTGCTTGCAACGCAAGAAATGATAATCAACCCCACCTCCCCCCCCCCTGCTCAAAAAAAGTTCATTACAACAATAATGTCTGCAATGCAAGAAACGGTTAACAAACTCTTCCTCCAAAGTGGTTCAATTTTAATTGCAATATGAAATATAAATTTGTTAAAAAGTGATCAGAATAATAGTGCCATGTCACTAACCACGACAGAATTATTCCGGCCGTTCTCAAAAGGATGTGAAGGGAAGAATAGAAGAACAGTTGCGCGGAGGTAAAAGTCATGAATAATATTGGAGAGTCTCGCCACAGAAGGTGTGTGTCCGTGTTTTGTAGGAGCTCCGAAGAGAACTCTGAGTAATTATTAATTAGGAATAGATAAGTAATCCACAATTGTAAATAATACATTTCGTATTCAATCATATCTATATACCATCATTAATAAACTCTAGAAAGAAATTGTGAAATTATTCTTGTCTAGTGTCCACAGTTATTACAAATAGGCATTATTAATAGTTGCTTGTTTTGTAAAGAGCAATTTATTGAATTATTAGCATAAAAAACGTGTATAAAACCAAAACAATCATCTATTAATGATGTTTTGGTAGGTTTAAGAATAGTGCTAGACTCTTTGAAGAATTTTTTTGCTGGTCATATCATGTTTCGATCGTGTCGAAGGTAGAAATCGGATTTAGCCATTAAGCATCATATTATTTAAATAGTTCTTGTGGTCGTATTTTTAAGAACAGAAAAACTACGACGTTAGAGGAATGACAGAAGTCAATGGTTGATAGGAATGATGCAGTATTAAATTTGCCGATCTCATGAAGCATGGAGTTACTGTATTTAGGTTTTTTTTTATATATCAATGATAGAATCGGTAAGATGATTGTTGCTCAAAAAAAATTTGTTGACTTTTTAGGTGTGTCATTGTTTGAACGTTCAGTTACTGATCTACTCTGAGCATTAAAAAAAACCACTAATCTTTCTTCTTACATTCTCTCCTGAGGTCAAACCGTTAGGGATTTATCCACGGTGTTGTGAGATTATTTTTTGTAAGAAAGTTTCATGAAGTTTAAATGAAACAAATATTTATTACAAGAAAAAAAATTACCGACGTACCTAGAGAATTTTGACTATATATAGGTTAATTATGCTTGGTTAAATCTATTCAAATGGTTAAGCGTTAGAACACTAAAATTTGATATCACCATAGATCCGAAGAAGGAGAATCGAACTTATCGTTACGATTTTTTCTAACGCTATTGTCATTTGCTTCAGCAAAATTCAACCCAAATTCCATCAATATCTACCTTTAACCTTAAGTTTCTCTCTACTTTTGGATAGCTGGAGAAACGCCTATCCAGTAACGTTCACTCTTGTTATAAGCTAAGTTATTCACTTTCCATCCATTTGCAGTGCATTGTTAACACATGTACTTTGCATTGGATAATACGTGAAGAGCTAAATTATCCACGCGTCCTGTACAGGCAGTTATTACCTATTAGCAATCTGCGTTCTGCGAATACTCGTATTTATCACAATCCAGTTCTACAGAACTGTTCATTTCAGTGAACTACTCCATGATAGTTAAGGATTCGGAATACTGTACTTCTCACAGAAACCGCATTGATAACTAATTACAAAATAATTTTTATTAAAACAAGTAAATATGTTGTCTTCGTGATATTTAAAAAGTATTTCGTTGATATAATTCTACTTTTGCACAATTGAAAGTCAAATTTGATATAAATCTAAAATAATCATATGAAAACTGCATTTCAAATTTCATTTTTGTATATCAATACGTTAGACAGACAGATCGACAGACACTCAGATATTTTGAATTTTCGGTCGAAAGTTTGATGTAGATCTATAATTATTGAGGACAAAAATGATAGGACAAATTCTATCTATTTAACGATATTCTCTTCGATCTTGTTCTTTTTTTAGTTATCTTGTTCACTTCCATAGAGGAAAGAATTCTAGTATTTAATTCCTCTAAGTGTTACAGTAAGCGAGTATGTATACTAACTCGTTTGAAAAAGTTGTCTTTTAAATCTATTTTTCGAGAAAATAGTATTTCTTTTATATTTAAAAAATCATAAAAAAAATTTCGTGAAGAATGACCCTCTTTATAACTCCATTGAGAACTGCTTCTAATCATCTACACCCAAAATAGCTCCTTCGAAATTCTAGATTAAAACCTGGTAGCTGTAGTAGCTTGGCAAGGTTAGATTCATCTGGTTAAATTGTATCAACCATTGCCTTTTGTACGTGACGTATTACACAGTTTACAGAGCGAAAGTATGTCTGAATCCTGTCTATTTGTTTCATATTAATTTTTTATTGTAAAGATGCTGTTGTTTTTCAGCAATGAATACACACCTACAAATACTATTACCTAAAATTCCCGATTGTTCTATATTATGGTGCTTTGGTAGCAAAATCGCCCCCTTTTGTTTTGGTGTTTAAAAAGATCATAGGTTTAAAAAGGGTAGTAAGTCATAAGTGATCAAAAGAATCTATTCCATCAAAGACCAATTTCATGATTAACATTATTTCCTCCAGACAACTGTTCTCCCGATTTATAGAAAGAGGAAGTATATTGAGGTGCTCTCCTAGTCTTTCAGAATTATTACACCCGCCCCCGTCTCCCTCACTCCAAAAGGGTCCTCGTGCAGTTTCTAAATAGGCAAGTAATTTAGCTAAACTAAGCTCCAAAGAGCTTTAAGTAGCATGTTTTATGGACCATCCTAATTTAATTCGAACACAATGTAGAAATTTTGTTACATAAATTAAGTTGAGTCTTTATTCCATTATCTTGAAGATTAATTTGATCTTTTATTCGCACACCAAAATTACCAAAGTTTCATTTTTAGACCAAGTTTTTTTTTAAAGAGACATTAGGAATTTTTTTATTCTTTGTCATTAGAAAAAATGATTAATTTTAGCACCGAATATACAACTTCTTTTCTTTGCTCTTTGCTAAAAAATAATTAAAAAACGTTTTCCTTCTAATTCTTTACTCTCAGACGATGAGCAAATTGATGACGACGGCGCCGCTCAGTTTTTCCATTAATATTCTTAAAAAAGTTTCTCTCGTCAAAACTGTTGAATCAGCAGCACTGCTTCTCTATTGGCGTTGACAGAAGTTGTAATGAATTTTATTTGAAATTCAGTTGATTTTACTGAACAATTATTCAATATTTTTCCCATTTTGCTTATATAAGAGAAATATAAAATGTTATGACAAAGTTGAATTAAGCTTTATATAGAATTTCTTTATTTTCATAATGTATTATACAATTAATCTGCTTGAATCCATTCCCTTAACTCATTTGATATGACAGCTTAAAATTTAATAATTTCTCAGACATTTTACTTATAACACGTTGGTAGAATCATTGAATTTCGAATTTTATATGAAGTCGTATTATAATCGCTGGTACTTCAATAAAAAAACATTTATTAATCGAGCATTCAATTATGAAATTTCTTTATTTAAGTACCATTGTTTTAAGATATACTAGTGTTATTTAGCTTTTACATTATTTAGCTTTTACATACATTTTACATTATTTAGCTTTTACATTATTTAGCTTTTACATGAACTCGAATATAGCGATAAAAATAGTTCAATTCGAATCTAGTATCAAAACCTCGAATTCGGAATATTTCAAAGATCCCTCAGTTCGAAAAGCACATTTTTAGAACTGTTTTTTTTTAATTATCTATTGCTTTGTCTGTTTGTGAATCCGATAACTCACAAATTCCTTTGAGCTAAGTGCTTGAAAATTGGTATTTGATCTTTAAATGATACGTGTAGATTGCTATTAAATTTTTCTTCATATCCAGAAGTCCGAGTAAAACTGAAAATAAAATTAGTTGCACAAGTTTAATATCACAAACGTAGATCAGCATCAAATGTTAAACATAATGTGTCCAAAGTTCATCATCGTCTACGAGATACGCTTTCTAATGTATGTAAATGTTTTGTTATTTTTGTTACTAATGGCACTTGTCATGGACAAGTGAGCTGACGTCTGTCAGCGATTTTAAGCCAATTGAGCGTCTTTGTTCTTCAGTCGCGCTAACTAGTGCCAAGAGTATGACTTCATGCGTCACATTCGCTTTCACAACCTTTTTTTTACATGGTGGGGGTACATTCACACATTTCCCAGATAGAACACAGAAGAACTATCATACCCGAACCGGGACTCAAACCCGGAATGATCAGATCACAGGGAAGACGCTCTACTCCTAAGGCTGGATGTCGGCATATATTAAAATAATGACTCATTTAAAATTAAGTGTATGTTGTGTCTACGGTTGTGGTTCTGTGTAAAATTGTGGTTTGATTTGGTCAGAAAAAATGATGTCCAAAATATATATTCGAGCTATGGCGATTTATTCATTAACAAGGAGAATAGCAATTAATCGTCAAAGATTGCAAATTAGAGCCAGTAATAATTATAGATTCACGCCAAAGATCAATATTCTATAACTATTATCAGACAATGCCACCTAAGATATACTTAGCCTTGCACATAGTCCTCAATTTAATGGGAGTAAACAACTTAACAAGGTATAACACTTTTATTAGACAGCATGCGATAAATGTGTTGGAAGGACTATTAAAATGACGGCTCAAAGTAATACTGCCTTTTAAAGTACTTTCTGTTTTTATTTAAATACATATTTAACTAAAGAAAAATGTAATTCTATCATTAATGCTCTGAACGAATCTGAGCTGTCCTTTTTTTATTAAATATCATTTATCTAATTTAAAACATTTTTTGATGTATCTTATTCACAGAAAGACAAAATGTCAGTTCGTTTCTGAACTACAGAAATCACAAACATGAAGATTCTTCAAAACAGTTCTACTTCAAATTAGCTGCAATTAAAACTTGATGCTAATGGCATTAGAGTTGCTTTAAAAGAAAAGGGGGAAAAGAAAACAAATATAAATAAGTTAAGCAATTTTTCAAAAGTGCACTGTTTGTCAGATTCTCCTAAACTATCTCATAAATATTCAAAAAAAAAGCTTCCTTTGAAGATAAATCTAAATGTTTTTTACTAAGGAAATTTTTTTTGAATGGCTGCACATTTAGAACTGGGGAATGTGGAGTTGACAGTTCAGCCTGATGGATGTTTTCAAAAGATTCTGTAATTCATGGAGGCTCGAAGAAAGAGATAAATTTACCTTTGCAAACTCAAACACTGATCTTTCTCTGTATTCCAGAAAACAATGTCAGCAAGAATGCTCTGAAAATGAATACATACAATTCTTGAATATGTCAGTTGACCGGACTACATTCCAGATCCCTTTGGCATCATTACTTATGTATTGTAAGAGGAGTTTGATTTCTAGGAAATTGCCCAGATTTACTAGAAACTGCTTAAATTTCTTAATATTAGCATTTCTATATGCTTCACATTAACAATCAGCTTTTGAGTTTCCGATTAGATTTTTAATTAATTAAAAATTAAATGAGATTTTAGCTTTTTTTTTCTCGATAGTTCCCAAAAATATTATCTCACAAAATTGTTATAAAATTAAACATTAAAAAAATTGTATTATGTTGATTATTTCCAAATTATCTTACAATTTTCTCCTGAAGTTTGACTCAGAAATGATTTAGCTAGAGAGGTGGCATTTAGTATATGTTATTTATAACAAATATGTAGATTTTTTAAATCAAGTATTGATGAATATTTTTTCAAAGGAATTCTGTCTATTCGGCTACCCGTCATAAGAATCCAAATTTACTTTAAAGAAAAAGAACCCGTCATAAGAATCCAAATTTACTTTAAAGAAAAAGA
>JAOUZG010027726.1:194479-217724 GCA_026289955.1 Argiope argentata
GAAAAAGAACCCGTCATAAGAATCCAAATTTACTTTAAAGAAAAAGAGATATAGATGGATAGAATTTAGTGCACAGGTTAACATCCGTTGCAGTGATGACGAAGACGACCTGTCAAATTTAGGGACAATTCAAATAATGATCCAACTTTCTTTAGGTTTGCAATTTTACAATTATATAAACATGATTACTTAAAAACGTATTTACTAAAATATATCAAAGCTGGTAAGTGACTTTTTTTTCCTACAATTATAGCTTTATGACAAAGTTTGATTTTAATGATTTGGAAACTATACATCTAAAACAGAAACTTGCCAAGGTTTAGTTTGCCAAAATTAGTTTATGCCGTCAAGTTAGGTTATTGCCAAGGTTTAGTTAGTTAAATGCCAAGGGTTAGATTAGTTATATTAACCTGCCGTTAACGTGAAAGCAAGAGTAAAGCTGTTTTGGCATGGAATTCGTAATTTTGAGCCATGGTCAGATGACGAAGACGACATCTGAGTTGTCACCTTCCTTTCCTTACCACACCAGCGGAAGGATATTTGGACATGACAGATGATTTAACGTGCAACTGAAACCCTTACTCGTCGATTCTCTGGTGCAAGCGGGTCTCGAACCTGAAACTCTACGGCTCCCAAGCCGAGGCTTTGCCACCACGGCCCACTAAATATCGGAGATTTATCTCCAAAAGAGCGCTCTGAATTATTACAAGATAAATTCTGTAAAATTGCTTAATTCAAGCAAAAAAAATTAATATTTCGTAACTAATATTTGCTGATGCAATGCGCAACATTCGTGACTTAATCCTATTTTCACAACTTTATATGGAGGGCTAACATTTTAATTAATGAGTATGCGGGAATGTTCAGGAGAGACCATTCCTGCTGGTTTGTAATCCACTTCCACAGCTCTCCTGAGTTTTTAATGTATAAATGATTCTGTTTTAAGAAATATATCGTTGAAAAATCTGAATCTTACTGACGACATGTAAGTCGGTGTGGAACTACACTTAATAGGCCTCTGCACTTAATACATGAACTTAGAACAAGAACAGATAGATAATATCATGACAGATTCAGTACACAATTCAATGCATATCTTCCGTTGTAGTGATAAAAATGGTCTCCGTCTAACTCATCAAGCATTAAAATTAATATATTTATTTTCAAAACAGACAGATACGTGCGAACCATTGAAAATTGTGCAGCGAATATCTATCATAAATCGCATATACCTACCATAAATTGTATATATATATATATATATATCATAAATCGCATTACCTATCATGAATCACATATATCTATCATAATTCATTTATACCTATCATGATTCGTATAAATCCTATCGGATATCTGTAAACTACAGGTTCCGTCTAGGCTGTGCGTGACGTAGGCTGTGCGGTACCGCGTCACTCATCATCTGAGTATTAATTCGCGAACTTCTAAAAAGAAATATTCTCTCCCTTCCCTTCCACTTCGCGCACTGCATATGTGAAGCGTATGGTAAAAATCAAATGCTTGATTTCTTTAGTTAAATTGCAAATAAAATTATTTTTCTTGAACGTTGCAGTGATTGGAATTACAACAAAATGCACGCAACCCTAATTACAACATGATGACAAATAAAATTATTTTTCTAAATGTTGTAATGATTGGAATCGCAACAAAATACGCTCAACCCTAATTACGACAAATACATCTATCAGATAACAAGCGTGACTAATGTTTTTCATATCATAAAAGAAAACTATCCATCTAGAGGAGCATTTGAAAAAAAAAAAGCTTTGCCAACCTTAAAGATCTGCAATAACAAAATACTGGCAGAACACTAATGTTTGCACAGAAATGTCTCCCGGTTTGTCCTCGGAGGACAAGAGTAAGATCGTCTCCAATGATTCGAGTCTCGTAGCTTCAGCACGACATTAATTCGACAACATACAATCGATATCATCAAAGACGGCCAGATCAATAAAGCTGATTGTGTCTCTTTCAAGAGATAACTTTTGGATCCCCTTTTTGGCCCCAACTTTGATAAGGAAACGACTTTTTTTTTTCTGTTATCATCCCTTTTAGCCTTTCTAACCTCGCCGTCTCGGAATGGATTCCAAAGCTTCTAGCCTAAATTATTTTTCCGAGCCACATAACTTACTTTAGCTTCTATATCTTCCTCTGTACATCTCGCGTCTGTGATATGCTTCCCGTTTGAGTTCGGATTTTATCGAGATTGGGATCTTGCCGGATATGAGAAGGTTTCTATTTTATCTCGGAAAGAAGATTTGAATGCATAAGATAGTTTTAATAATAAAATTCAGTAGTAGAATTTTTTAACTTAACTAACATCCTTAAAATGTCGTCAAAGTCGATTTAGAAAAGGGAAATTATATATATATATATCTTATAGGGAAGGGAATTTATATATATATATATCTTTGGATAAAAATTGTTTATTAATTCAACCAGCGGGGGTGATTTCCCTCGAACTTTCTGGTTTGCTTCCAAATGAAAGGTGCTACCCCCCCCTTCACCTCAATAAAATAGGTTAGCTGAAAAAAAAAAGACCTTGAAAAAAAAAAGAGTGCTCTGATTTTCGTTTTCAGAGTTACACAGAATTCTTCGCACTATTATTGTAAATAAAATTAGCACTTGTGAATTTTTAAGCAGTACTTATGGAAATGATTGTTCTGAAGGGATTGATTAACGTGAGATCTTTGAATTCCTGGGATGTGGTTGATGCTTAAGTACCAGAAAATCAAATGCGTATTTCGATGCATGACCGATTAAGATCAAAACTTGACACTGAGCTATAACTATAGTCACAAGAATACATACAAAATATCATTCATTAAAACAAATGAGTTTTCGAGTTTTCGCTTTACTGTGCATGAGAAAGAATAAGTCGATTCAAGTTCAGTCCTCGGATGGATGTAACTCGAAATTTGATATAGATTTACTTAGTATATGCTTAATCTGCGCATCAAATTTTATTCATATATCCTTTAAATTTTTTAGCTATCGTATTCTCGTTTATTCGAATAATCTGACTAACAAATGTATATTTTGTTCACAACTTGAAAGACACTTAAAAATTGGATGCAGGATCTATATAACGAATTTATTCTATTCTTTGAGTAATCTTATTTACAGAAAGGCATAATTCCAGTAAATGAGAGTGGTCACCCCAAAACATTCTCATATTCTTTAATAAAGCTTTATTCTGAAACACCTCCCCAAAAATTGCGGATCTAGGGCAATGTGGAGAAAGCCTTGTATAGCACTCGCATACCATATTAACGAAATGTTAACTTTTTTGGTAGAATTCAGCATTTTTACTGAATGAATTTTTTCAAGACTTTGATTAATTTCTTTCATGCGGAAATAGCACATTCGTACATAAGGGTAGCTCTTGCAGAACTTCCTAGCTCAGATAGATGAGAAAGAAACAATTCAAAGTTGTGACAGAACTCAGAACATTCGTTTAGAGATCAACACTAAAAAGACAGAATTCCTCTAATCCACTTTCGTGTGTCAGTCTCAGTTTAGCCTACATCTTTTGTCACTGGTATTTATACTTCTAGCGAGATCCCGTACCTCGGTTTTCTTTTAGAGATATCACCAAAATTCTTGCATTTTCAAGAGCTTTTCATTTTTGTCTCCAAAGCTGCCAGATTCTTAGCAAAAGCTTAGAATAATAATCCTATCTCCAAATGCAACATTTCACCCACTAAGGAAATTTTACCTAGCTGTGTTTTAGTGATGCGATCAATCAAATTTTAACCGATGTTACTGATAATATGAAGAGATATGAAGGACCAATGTTCATCAGATGTGCACCAGATCTAGTACAAAGACTGATTTTTGGACAATGCAACGGTGAAGATAAAGATATGTCGAAAGAATTTGACTTATAAATAAGAACTGTAGAATATACGAAAAATATTGATCAGAATTATTGGATTTAGTATTAGCACTGATTTCATTTATTTGTTTAATATGAAAGTCCTTTTAAAATTGCACAAGGGCCTCTAGAGATGGATTGTATAATTTTGAGCCGTTGTAAAGTGATGAGAAAGCACTTTATTTAGTACTGTGCTGCTCAGATTTATATCCACTTAAAATGAAAACGAATTTTGAGTGGTTATCGAATCTGTGACCATATAACTTCAAATAGAATTTAGATATAGAAGCATGCAAAAATAAAACAATCTTTAAAATTCCTTTAGCACAAGATATTATGCTATGTTTCCACGATGTTCTTTATATTTGAAATGTTGCTCAATATTGTGAAAATAACGTAGCACTGTTGTTGGACATTTTGCGTATAATAGGGAACTTTATTAAATTTGCATTTTTTTATTGATTTACACTTGAGTGATTATGGTCAAGTTTGTTTCGAAATAAAAGAATGCTACAAGAAAAATTTATGTCCCTTTACTTCCCAAAGCATTGTAATATTTTATTATTAATATTATCTTTCTGTCCGATTCAAGAATTACTGGACCGAAAAGTAATCTCAGTGTCTGCTCTTGGCATAGTTCTTGTGAGTGACATCTCCACGTGATGCTTAGATATACGATCGATGGGTGTTGCCAGGTGCAGTAGCTTTATTTTGCCACGCTCGGTGAGGGGTGCCACGGAGTCACGTGATCCAGGAGAAAAGTGATTTCGGTTGAATCATTAAATGGGCAGCACGCGCGGGCCAAGGACATTTTCGTAAAATTTTTTTTCTCCGTGCAGCAAAATTCCAATGGCGCGAAGAATGTGCATATTTATAGATTCGGGCACAGGAATGCTGGCGAAATGAGCATTTTGCCGCCAGCGAATGAAAATCGTTTTTCTCTCATTTCCTTCCCTCTTCTCTCCGGAAAAAGGTAATTTTCCCGTTTCGAAAATTCCCCCCAATAAACATTCTAATATGTGGCTGTGTATATATTCATTCACTTCTCTTCTGTGTTTTAACGCTCCGCAGATTAAATGGGGGTTGGCGTTTGTTTTCCGACGGAAATATCCGCGTTCAGTCCGCGAAGCGAATGACAATTTTCTGAACGGTTACGGCAGTTTAAGAGGGTGGGTGAAAGCGCAAGAAGAAATCGAAAGTTATGGGAATGATGATTGGGAAGAATTTTTCACAAAATTTATTGCAAATTAGATGGTTGATATAAAGAAGACCCCTGTTATTATCAGTTAAGGAAAATTATTATTAGTCTATCCACATAGTAGTTAAATTAATCAGCTATACTTCATAACAAATCTAACTAAATATGATGCAATTCTATTTGGTCCATATTTCCGGTTCCAATTGCCCATAAATGAAATTATGTTTAAATCAGAATCGTTTATTTTGTTTATTTGTTTGATGGAAATTACATTTTGAATTTGCTCAATGGTGTCTGGTGATGGAGAGTGTAATTTTGAGCCTTGATAAAATGACGAGAAAGCACTTGAGTTTGTACACTTTTGCTTACATTTCCATTTGTCCATAAATGAAATAATATTAATGTGGAATCGTTGATTTTATTTGTTTGATAGAAATATTTTAAAATTGCTGAAGGGTTACTGGGGATGGATTATATAATTTTGATCCGTGGTAAAATGATGAGAAAACACGAGTTGGACCTCTTTTGCTTAGATTTCTAATTGTCCATGGATCAAATAATATTAACGCGGAATCGTTGATTTTATTTATTTGTTTGATAGAAATAACATGTTGAAGTTTCACAGGGGTTTTTTGGGATGGATTATATAATTTTGAGCAGTGGTAAATTGATGAGAAAGTACTTGAGTTGGTACTCTTCTGCTAAAATTTATGTCTTATAGTTGATCAGGTTTTAATGGGTAATCGAATCTGCAGCCATCTGATCCCGATTTTAGAATCTAGATATAGAAGCATGCAAAAATAAAATAATCTCCATACCCATCTACGCATAGAATTTAAGATTAATTAATTAGAGAAAATCTGAGAATTAATATAGAGAAAAAATATAATCCATAAGAATGCCGAATTTCGGTAGTACTTTCCAAATTAGGAAATAAACGATATGAAAAAAAATATTTAGGAATTCTTATAAAATTATAATATATTCGAACCTAGTCTGAAATATTATAAGTTGATTATATTTTAATATTAATACACCTCTCTTTTTATTATTTTAAAAAATGTATCCTTAATTATAGTGTATGCAAAAATACATTTATTAGCATTGCATCTATAATAAAATTATAAGAAATATTTTTAAATGCACTTAAAAATATTTTGAAAAGTTTATTGAAATAAAAGAAAAAAAAATGCAAAAATAGGATGATATAAATGAGTAATTTTTTTAAATTTTTTTAGAGCGATGTAAAATTAGTTTTTGTTTAATTATATTCTCTGAAGTTATTGAAGTAAATATTAATAAGTATAACCCCGATTAAATGTTTAATTACGAATGTAACTAAATTTTTGTATAATCAACAATTAATCCGCTAGAAATCGCTAGCATAATTTTAAAAATCTGCGTCGATCTATCCAGAAGAGTGTTTCACAGAATTTCCATCACAAAATTCACTATTTAAGGTAGTAGAACAGTCTATAAATGGCATTTTCTTTCCTTAGAACTTTTAAGTTTCTTTACGTTTTAAAGCCATTTTTATGCTTTTGACAACCAAATATCCTTTCAAACACTATGGCACACAAAAATGGCATTAGAACTGCAACACTCTCGGAAATTATTTTTTTTTTAATTTTTTTTATTTAATTTGCTCACTATTCCACTCAGAAATTCGACAACAAATGGAATCCCCTTCTTCCATATAACTGAGAAAATAAGACAAGATTTGAAACAGAACGCAAGAAAAATGTCCGTCTGAACAATCGGTGACACCCATCTCAGAAGCATAGCCGCACCATCAGTCCCACTGCTCACATAACTGATTGGAACAAATGGAACAAAAGTTGTAAGGATTAATTCCCCTTCCTTAATAATTTGATATGATTCCGCGAGATAAAAAAAATTATTTAATTTTAACAGTTCACCTTTTTATTACATCACTCAAAAATAAGTTTGATTTTAAAAGCTAATTTAAATGTTTCTAAATGCTTTTAGTAATTAAAGAAAATGTTTTATGATAAAACATTACTGGAGTAATCTTAAAGGAATTTTGTTCAATGAAACCTTTGATAACTATTTATTATAGTAAACTAAATTAAAAATAACCCAAGTTTTGGTTGAAAAGGGTTAAGTTTTTTACCTAAGTTTTGGCTAAGTTAAAGCTTATTTTAAGGATAAAATTGACACTAACCTGGTCAAGACCAAAATATCTTTTCATAAATCTCATCCATAGATGAGTTTTTATAAACTTAGAATATTTTGCCTCATCCAAAATATTTCGATTAGACAGATTTCCATAAATGCTCATATATTTGGAATATTTTTATAGGATTTTTTATGTATAAATTATGGATTCAACTTTATCAATAAACTAGTTTAAACCTTATCTAGATTGATGTCCCAGTTAAAAGATATACGAAAGGTTATTTTGAGAAGGACTTCATACATTGAAATGGATCCGAAAACTCCTGAATTGGTATTTTCATTCTGGTTTGAAAAAGTTTCAGATGGTTTGAAGTAGCTCCTATATCCCAAATTCCTGAATACAAAGTTTCCAAATTCCAATATATATATATTTTTAAAATGCTTGTATATGAGAAAACAATAATTTCAATAATCTTAAAAAATAATGACTGAAAATCATTTTATGCTTCAATTTCCTTCTCTTAACTTTCTCATTTATGGAGCATGCAAAACAAAAGTACTATAATTGTCATATTAGCCACGAGATTTTTATAGAACGTTCAGAATTTTGTTCGAAAAATACATTTTTGGAGTAATATTTGCCTGTCTGTCTAAAATATTTCCTAGAACTGTAATACTTTACACGACCAACGACTTGCTTTCACACGAAAGAAAACAGAAATTAAAACCACAGGACCCAGATGCAAGCTACATATTTCTGATTCTACAATGTGTGTATATATATGTTTAGTCATGTCATATAGATATTTAGAATGTTGTTTATTACTTTTTTCCTCTTGTTTTCTCTCTTCTATCAGTAATCTCTATATAATTTACCCATAGTTAACGGCTTCAAAAATGTAGAGATTCCATCTGTAGCTATCAACATTTCTCAGTAAGTTCGACTTATTGTTACCATTTGTTCTTAGGTATTCTTATTCTCTTTGTTTAATTATTTCTTTACCAAAAATACTAAATATAGCTGTGCAGGATTTGACACCAATGAGATTCTCTGTGGAGGTCAGTGAATGTTTTTCCTTTCCTTTCTTCCTCTTCTTTTCTTCCCACCTTATGCTGATTCAACTAGATAACTCCGTGTTAAGCCTAGTTCCAACGACCTGTCCGATCTTTAGGCGGGCCACGCATTCCCCCATTTTACCTCTCTTGTTTCTTCTTGAGGTCATTTGATGCCTGGACACTTTACCGATAATTTGTATGGAAACCTCAGACACGTCCACAGGCATCAAAATAACCTAAAGGGGCAGTTACACGACCTGTGAATCTTCAGACGAGCCACGCGCTACCCCTTTTTACCCCTCTTGCGGTTTCTCGGGGTGCTTGGACGTCTGTGGACGCTTCCGAAGTTTTTCCGAAAATTGTCGGTAACGTGTCCAGGCATCAAAGGACCCCAAGAAACCGCAAGAGGGGTAATACGGTGGAACGCGTGGCTCGTCGAAGATTCGACGCGTCATGTAACTACCCTTTAAGAAACCACAAGAGGGGTAAAGTGAGGTATGCGGGGAACTCCTGAAAATCCGACAGGTCATTGGAACTAGGCTTTATAGGCACGATAATTCAAAACCATTTAAGCTACATGAATGAAATGTGGTATACGGCCATTATACCAAATTTGTAGAACACTTGAAGAAAGTAAAAAAAGAGCTATGATGTGTATTCTTCGATTGAAAAAAATACTTATATATTGACAACATTCACGTTTGCGAAACTGAATCAATATATGAATATATTAATTTTGATTATTATATGTCCTTATTAAAAAATATTTAGAACAAAATTCGTATTGTACCTCTTGAAATTATATAAACCGGGTTGCGTCACAATCTGTTAAAATGCGATCCACGACTGTGCCACGCAGCGCAACCTTAACTTCTGAATTTAAATGCCGCGTTCAGTTACTCGCATCAAATGGTTTTGCTGCCAACGTTGAATAATTGATCAGAATACATGCATGAAACACAAATACTAAATTTCAGTTCTAACGAATTCCAACAAAATGAAACTCCCCGCGTTTCTTTGAATATTTCAACGCATTCCAGAATAATTTATTTCTGTGCTTACAAATTGCTGCTCAGACTTCCACTGCTTTTATTACTCAAAAGCGAAACAAGTTGTAGAACAACCATTAAAAATGCAACACAACTCGCAGCACAAAAGGACTTGAGCCGCATCCCCAAAGTTTTCTACTCAAACCTCTTATTAAAGTGCCATAAAACAGCTTTTATAGTTTGAGCTGGGGGGTAAATGGAGATCTTGACCAAGAAGAAAACATTTTCTGCCTCCTTCAATCTAAACGCGAGTCTGCCGATACTCTCTATGAAAGGGAGAGGGAGTCAAAAAAGTGAATTCTAACCATAGCTCAACAAAAGGAAAAGAACTCGACTTCCCACCGTGGCTTCCAGCCAGAACTAGACAATAAATTCTGCTTTGCCCATTAGAAGAGGTGGAAATACAATATCATAAATTCGCGCTTATCTTCCCACTTTTCGGGGTAGAATTTCCCACTTCTTTTTCTTTCTTTTTTTTATTTGTTCTAAAATAACTCCCGATTTGCCATTTTGAATCGACATTAAATCGACCTAAAAAGTTGAAACCCATTTTACTAGTGCAAAAGCGATACCTGGAACTGTTTCTGGAAGTAGTTAGCTTCGAAAATAATAAGCTTCGGCTTCAAACATATTTAGTCCTTTATTGATTTTTATTTTAGTATGAAACTGATAGTTTTTTTTTATATCATTATTTTGACTGAGCCTTTATTATTCCTTTAACGAATTGTTTACAAATTTATCAAAGTATTTAATTGCTCATAATCAAATTTAATTCTTCTTTAACGAATTGTTTACAAATTTATAAATGTATTTAAATGCTCATTAGAAAATTTTACCTTTCTTTAATAAACTATTTTTAAATTTATAAAACAATTTAAAGGCTCACCAAGAAAATGAATCTTCTTTTAATAAACTGCTTACGAATTTATAAAAAAAATCGAAAGGCTTATAAAGAAATTCAGTCATCTTTTAATGATTTTTTTTTTGAAAATTTATAAAAGTATTTAAATACTTGTAAAGAAATTTTATCTTCCTTTAATAAATTATTTACAAATTTATAAAAAAATTTAAAAGCTAATAAGGAAATTTAATCTTTTTTATGAATTATTTTACAAACTTTAAAAAATTTAAATACATGCATGAAAAATTAATCTTCCTTTAATACACTATTTAGAAATTTATAAAAGAATTTAAACGCTCATCAGCAAATTTAATCTTCCTTTTATGAAATTTTTACAAATTTATGAAAATATTTAAAGGCTAATTAGAAAATGTAAGCTTTCTTTAATGAACTGTTTGGAAATTCATTAAACAATTTAAACTCTCATACGGAAATTTAATTTTCTTTTAATAGACTGTTTACAAATTTACGAGAGAATTTAAATGCTCATAAGAAAATTTAATCTTCCTTCAATGAACTGTTTATAAATTTGTTAAAGAATTTAATCTTCTTTTAATAAAATATTTACAAATTTATAAAATTATTTAATCTTTTTTAACAAGTATTTCTAAATTTATGAAAGAATTGAAATGTTCTGAAGAAAATTTTCACTCTCTAAAAGGATATGTAAGAAAGTTTTGATGAAATTTTAAGTAGTTAAATCAAGGCATTCTTTTTTTTTTTGTAAATGTTATTAAATTAATAAGAGAGTAAACTTTGAAATGAGCAAAAATACGAAATTTTATTTTTATTGTTTCATCACCACAATATTTTTGCATTCATATAAATCGTTATAAAAGTAAACAATTAAAACGAATATTTGAAGGTCTAAAGAAAGTACATTTGTTATTTTTTTTTTCAAAATTATATTCTAATTCGATGTATATATTTTTAAATGTTCCATTATTTTTGAGAACTAAAAGAGAATCTTGCCCTCAAGAATTTAATTTTGGGGGAAATTAAGGAGATTTTATAAGAATGATTTTGGTTAAACATTAAAAGAAAATATGGCTTGAAATTTATATTTCCGGTTTTTTCAGATAATTGAAAGTCAATTTTAGTTTTAAAAAAACATAAAATTCCTATGAAAGTTCAATGCGTGTGGATAAAAATATTTCTAAAAAATCAGTGTTTAATTTGAATTACAAAGCTACGCGCAGTTTAGTTACAAATACATCTATATTGAATGACAAGGATTAAATGATAGAAAAAATTAAAAATTAAAACATCTCGAAAATTTTTAAATTCTTAAAAATTTTATCTGTTTTATTTCTTTAGCCATAGCATATTCCGTTTGAAAGGTTTTAAAAAAATATTTGACATATATTTATATTTTAATGCATATGCGTGAAAAAATTTCATAACCCTGAGTGAATAATTCGCTAAAGCGCCTAAAAGAATTCGTCCTTCTCTTAGTAATCGAATTTTTGATTAAATTATCATGCATTAGAAAAGTTGATTTTAACAATAAGCAGTAAAAAAGGAAATTAATAGACAGAATTTGTAAATTATCTTGTGAAAATGCGAACTTTACTTTTTTTTAGTGGATAATTTATTTGAATTTGAAGCCGTTCATTTGTTTTGCTCATTCATCTATAAACTTTATTTATCCACCATGACACAAATTCTTTGACTATCATCGAATCAAGATTTTTTTCTAAGAATCTATCTACAAAAAAATATTCAACAATTATTCTATTTTTCCTGCTTCTGAATATTTGTTTTTGAATTGAAGTAAATAGAGAAAGATCAACTCTAAAGGAATAGCGTTTTTGTTGCTTTTTAAATTTATATTAGTTTCGACACTCTTACAATTAGTATTTTTTAAAAATATATTGTACACTAAAATCAGTTATATACAACAATAGGTATCTCTGTTCTATTACTTTATCATTTATTGTCATCTGACGTATATTTGTCAGGGATTTCAATGTATAGTTAGTTTGCAGATATTATTTATCATTTAACATGTTTTCTCTATTATCATTTCCAAATAGTTTAACTAAGACATTGCTATAATTAAGAATTATAAACTTTTCCATAAAAAATTGAGCATTATTTTCATTAATGGATCGATAAGAAAATAAGAATATTTTAAATATTTTACACCTAAATTTATCATAAAATCAAGTTGAATAAAATTAATTACAACAGTTTCGACCAGAATTTCATTAATTTATTAAGAGAAAAAAATAGCTGATAAAAATTAAACTCTTGATTTCGATTTTATACTTGTATTATTGACTGTCATGTTTCGATAATTTAACTGCATTATCGTTACCCATTACGAAAAAGAAAAAAAATCAAGTATCTGAATTATTGCCCGTTTATGTTCGATTTTTTCTGTATTAATAAATAACGTTTCTTCTATGCTATAAATAAATATAAAATTTTTAAATAATATAAAAGAAGCACACAAGTGATTTTTTTAAAAATAAACTCAAAGAAACATTCAAAACATTTTTTCGAGCAACACAATATTTCGTTTCCTATCAATCATTGTAATAACAGTTCATACTACTGATTTATATTGATGCATCTGCAATTATTCCGAATGCAATCTATCGCTTCATACCAATAATTTACAGAGCCATTTGGTTCATTACGTGCTCTAAAGGTATCTAGTAGGCAGTTCCAGGAAGAACGGAAATCATCGCACATAAATAAATATGAAAGCTTCTGCGTTCACTATTTCTTAGCACAGCTATTTCTAAGTGTTTGTGTTGTTTCAAAATTGCTATTTCCTTTATCTCTGTTTGTATGATGCACAGGCAATTTTGGAGAATGATAAAATTTAAGTATTTTCTTTTTTCTATACCCCTATTGATTCATTTTTATGCGTATTTATTTGCTAATCAAAATGTTTCTACTTTATAATAAAAAAGGGGGATTGTTTTGGTCGCTGTATCACAAAACTTAACAGTATATCATATATCCACTATTATATTAAAACGTCGAATGTCAGTGTTTCCTCAAAACATTTGTAGGGTTATTTACACCTGATCTGAAACTGTTTTATTAGTTGCTGTATGTTGTTCCGAAGAAGCCGAATTTCGTTCATGGTTTAAGCAATAACACCAGTATTTCGAATAATTTTCTCTGTGGGATTTATTGATTTGTGACATTTTGTTACTAAAGAAACAATATAGCTACAGTTGGCTATAAATAAAACAGTAACAAAATCTTTAAAAATACGAAATAACTAATATTGTCTATACACACGCACGTACACACACACACAATCCTGATGGATTTCTTAAATTTATAATTTATTCATCCCATATCAAAGTTATTCTAAAATATACTCTTATTTCCTGATTCCATTTCACCTTTTCTATTTATTAAGTCAAATAAAGCTTCGTAAAAATGCTGCGTCATCCATTCCACATGCTGAAGGATCGCTGATGTAAACAGATTCCTATAAAGGATTCCAGCGTTTCTTTTGTCAAGGTCAACACGTGCGAGAATTCCTGTCGATAAGTGTCAGATTTATGAGAATCTCGTCGTATGTACGGACAGGGATAAATGATTTCGTTCCTTTTTTTTTGCCTTATTTATCTTTTGTTTTGGTGCTCGTCCTGCTTATAATAATGCGTGCCTCTCGAGATGGAATAATATGAACTTAAAAATTCGACCTGTCTTCTTTTTGATTTCGGCCACGACTCTAACCTAAAATAATGGTGTGCGACGGAAGCGTGGAGAAGAGATTACTAACTTAGATGCTGTCTTTGTAATCTCATGGCGTTTTAAAATTACGTGGTTCATCCCCAAATAGCCGTAGAGTTGCATCAAAATTTAACTTTATATAAATAAATTGAACACACTTGCGAAACCAAATGAATGAACTCTCATCTCATTCACTGAGTTTGTTTCTTGTTTTTTTTTCTTTTATATCCAATGCAAAGCTTTTATTACTGTTTGGAAAGATTACTCTGCTTGATAATGTGCATAATTAATTGTATAAATGAATTTGAAGTTATATAAACATTAAATAGAGACAAAATTTCAAAAAGAAAGACTAAAACGGTGGTATAGATATATATGAATATTCTTTGTTAGGACAAATCCCACGTTAGAACCCCTTATTCTGTAATAAAAATCCTACATGTTATGCGCAGTTAAAACAGTTCACTAAAGATTGCTTCCAAATTTTTAAAATAATAAAACCCATTAGATTAAGCTGTGTACTCGTTATAGATTCTGATGCAAAATAAGATTAAAATGAAATATGCTATGCATATTTCAATCCATCATGTCGGAACATAATTTCTCGAACGGCCGAGCACCACATGCTCGTGCAAGTTAAATTATAATTTTATTCATTTTAATTGTTTCACTGAATGAGTCACTTTTATTGCACACGATCCAAAAAACTTTGTCTCGCATTGATTGTTTTAAAAAAATTATCACATTTCATGTTTATTTCATTTCATATAACCACGTCCTCAAAATGACATTTCTTTAAGTTTTATTTGCTGTAGAAATTAACTTTTTTTCTTAATCAGAACTTTTATAAATGCAATGGTAGCACGTTATTAAAAGCTGATTTTTTGAGATGCTCGTGCAAATAACATTTTTATTTTTCACGTACGGATTTTTGTTGGCGTTAAAAACCTCATCCCCAAAACACCATCATGATCTGACATGATAATAATAAATGTATTTTCTTAAACTAAGACACCATCTCACCAACGAACTCCGATCTAGTTCTGGAAGGGAAATCGTCATCATACCTTTCATTTTCAGTTATACTCCACCCTAAAATACAAAACTTTCTTCTGCATGTTTCTGAGGTTATCCACCCTCTTCATTTCGTAACCTTTCCAGGCATGTCCGCTTTGGGCTCCAGACTTAATTAGGTTAGAATAGAACTCTAAATTTCTATATTCTGTAAACTTTAGGCATTTTTTCCTTCTTGTTTATTTGCAACAACTTCTCAGTCGTAATACCACCGTCTATTAAAGTTAATAGATTCACTATATTTTTTGGTAGTAAATTTACTGATGTGAATTAAAAGTTTCGTCATTTTTGGTAGCGGATTTATGGATGCAAATTAAAAATTTTCAGAATTTGTAATTTTATTGTCTATTTACATTTTTGAAAGTTAAGTTTTTGTCAAATCTATATAATTGAAATTTGAAATGCTTATTTGAACTCTGTTAAAAAAAGAGGACCATATAGAAACTATTGATCAAATAAAGGTCCTATTTTTATACATACTAAGGGACTTAAAATCCATCATCGTGAGAAATAATGCATGATGAGAAGCATATAGGATGGGACAGCTACTTAAAATGTCTAGACAAAGAATTACTAGTCGCTTTGTTCCGGAAGAATACTGACTGCTGGGCTTTGTAAACTTTTCAGTCCAGAATAATTTCTCTTGAAATGTACTACTATAATACGACAAACACGTTCAGAAAAATGGATGGGAGGGAAATGGAACGAAAGTTAAGCAAAGATGTTCAATGAAAATCTTCAAAAAATTTTTATTATTTTCTTTTAGACCATTAGATACTTTTACTGTCATCTCATATGTGAAGAAAAAACTTTGTAATTTTTCAAAAAAAGAAATTGATTTGAAAAGATTCAAGACTTTGATAAATCTTGTTTCAGATGTCTCTGTGTCTGGAAAATAATATATTTTGAATCTCTTTTTGTATGTCAGTCTGTGAATACAATTGTTCAAAACCGCTCTGGGATAGATGCATGAAATTTAATATACAGTCTTTGCACAAAAGTTGTGAACTTCTTTATTTTATAATAACTAAGATGTTTTAAATTTGATAAATTAATAAAAATAGAATTTAATCTTTGCAGATGTCCGAATATTTGTTAAAACGACAACTAAAAAATAAAAAAAGATCTAGATACGTAAAATTCGATCGGCAAGTTTAAGCGTCTAAAGTATGGATGCATATCAGATTTTGAGCCGATGCCAACAAAGGGTTGAACGCCTGTCGATCTTTACTTTCAGAAACATGTAAAAGCGATAACTCAAAAACGCTCCGACTTAAATGTATCAAATTTGATGAGGGATTTTTTACTGCAAATACAGTATCGGGTCGAATTTTCGTTTCAATCGGTTGACCAAATCGGGTTTAAAACACAAATTTGATTTTCAGATAGTGTTGACCATTTGTTGGGGATTAATTGTAAACAAACTACCACGGATGCCTTGACAGATTCAATAAAAGTGCTGAAATGCTTTGGATAAATTTAAGACAAATATTAATATTTGTAACTATTGAACGCCAATACCTAGAAAGGCATTGTTATTTCTAATGGCACTTGCCATGGACAAGTTCGCTGGTGCAGCCAGCGATTTTAAGCCGAGGGAGTGTCTCTTGTTTTAAGTATCGATAACTAGAGCCAAGAGTACGTCTTAGATATTCATGCATCACAATTCCCTTTCAAGTTCCCTTTTTAAAGCGGAGGGCACATTTACACATTTGACAGATAGAACAGAAGAAGAACAATTATGCCCGGACCGGGACTAGAACCCAGAACTCCCAGATTACGGGAAGACGCGTTATTCTTGTGCCAGGACGTAGGATAGAAGGAAGTTCTTTGATCCAGCACCTTTATTTGGGAATATTGCCGCAAAAAGAAAGACTTTTATGATTCACCATGGCTCGATTGGCAGAGCATTGGACTGTAAATCCTTTGGTCCCTGGTTCGATTCCCGGCCAGCGCATTTTATCCAAAGACTGTAATTTTAATTTAAAATCGGTCTTATTATCTCTCTAAAATCGAGTTGATTCTAGAACATTCTTTACCATTCGAGCGAGATGATTCTCGAATGTTCTTCAGATATATAAAAGCTGAGTTCTCCTCAGTTTTTCATTCTGTTCTCCAGCGAGTTGCTTGGTGCTAATAAACGCAATTGTTTCTAACTATCCGTGTCTTTAAATGAGTCTCTGCGACAATATGCAAGAAAGTTTAGGGAAGACCACTCGAGTTCCTATATTAGAATCGAACACTGATTTTAGAGTTAGAGTGAAAAAAGTCATTAAATGATTGTTTTATAATAAATTGTTTTTATATAAGGGATTACAAAAAGATAAGTATGTATATTTTAATTTGATTTTTATATTAAGAATGGAATTCTGCCTAATTTTCGATTAAAACTTTCAGCTGGTAAATTGCTTTTTGCTTCTGCGTTTGCGTTCATATGAAGACAATAACTCAAAAATACAATAAGTGAAATAATTTAAATTGAGTATGTGGTCTAGACAGTAATATTTTGGATCAATATATACCAAAGTGTGAACCTACTAACTTTGCAGAAAAGGATTAAAAATAAATATTCGATTTTCTTTAGTGTGTTAGAAAGAAAAACCAAATAACAAAAACTGGTTGCTTTATGTTTACAAAAGAAAGTGGAAATAAGAGCTGTTCTGATGGCTCACAATAAAAAGTTACATTTATTATATAATTGTATTAAAGTAAATATTTAAAATTCATTAGGATTTAACTGCAAACTATACAAATTATTGATCTTTGATAAATTATAAGAAATTGCAGTGATTACTTTATTTTTATTCAAAGAATTCAATTTAACTTAGCTCTACATCATAAATAAAAACAAATAATATAAAAAAATTAAGTCAATTCTTGCTTCTATCAGCAAAGAAATATTTTATTTTAGTTACTTTTTGTTAAATATTTGCAATTAATATGAATAATTTATCAAAAAATTATTGATTTTCGCAGGAATTGAACTCTAATTCTTCACATTCACGTGAAAAATACTGAAATCCTTACATGTTACCGATTGAGTTACTGCCTCATTTCTATTTTCACTACTCTACAAACCGCTATAATTCTATTTAATTAAAAATGAATCAAATTTAATTAATGAATTAATATCTGAAAACACTGCATTAGCATTACTGCATTATTCATCCACAGCAAATTTTTAAAAAAATGTAGGTGAACTCGAGTGAATGATTAAAAAATATACTAATAACGATTGAAATATCGGACAAGATATATAGAGTGTAAACTAATTGTAGCAACTGAATAACTGCAAAATTGTTGAAATATTTTTAATTATTCTTATAGTTTATATAACAAAAGCAGAGAAGGTGTAAGTAAAAAATAATTTACAAGAACAAAATTACCTAACAATTTTTAATAAATTTTCGGACAATAATTTCAGTCTAAATTCGAATATTAGGTTTGGTCTTTAGATTAAATCCATTAACCAAAGTGACATGTACGCAATGCCGGACGAACCTTTATGATAAATTACTGAAAGAAAACATTAATCATGGCTTTAACGATTACAACAGATTTTTTTTTCTCATTTTGTCTAATTCGTTCAAAATACTTAAGCACTCGGCAGTCTGTTACAGACAAAATATCTGTATCATTTTAATTATATATATATATATATATATATATATATATATATATATAGAAACAATTAAAAAAAACACTGAAACCTTTTTCTTCAATCTTGAATTTTATTTGTGAGTTGTTTTTTTCTAATTGTCTTTTTTTCTTTTCTTTTTTTTCTAATTGTCTTTTGTTTTTTTTTGTGCTAAAAATTGATGCATCTCTTCTATTTTAAAATTCGGAATTTTTCGGGTCATAAAAGAGTTAACTTTTTAGACAATAGTCTCTTTTCAGAAAAAAATTTCGCTTTTTATTGGAATCCTTGCTTGATGGTGACCCTTGAGAAAGTCATCAGGCCGGATTTCTCATTTTTTCAATTTACAAATATCTGTTTTTTATTCTTCTTATATATATATATATATATATATAAGCAATTTCTCTTGACCGACTGACACTGAATTTTGATATAATTGTAGTTACAAAATCATATATTAAATTTAATTTTTCAAAACAAAGGTTTTTTTTATTTAAGATGTTTAAATCTATGAGGAAATAAATACAGGTAGACAGACAAACCTTTGATTTAGATCCAAATTTGGTACAAATATATATTTTAAATATTAAGCTTGCGAAATAAATTTTGTTTATCCAAAGTAGAAGCCGGACAGCCAGGCAGTCTGAGTCTGATTTTGTTACAAATCTGATAAAGATATAAAAATTTGATTTTTACACCACATACCAAATTTCAACTGCTTAACTCAAAGCGTTTTTGAGTTATCGTGTTCTCAAACAGACAGGCATAATTCCAAAAATATGTTGTTGTTGTTTTTCTGATTCAGGATGGTATGAAACGAGGCGATTCATAAAAATCCGAATTGGAATAATTTGAAGATTGCAATATTTCCTCTTCACTTATTTCAGAAATGAGAAAGTAAAAATTGTTTACAACGCGCACCAGAGCATACTTTTGAACCTAAAATTATTAAATTTTAGCAGGTATTTAATTCTTGGAAACTATCTTCGCTTTAAGGAAAATATTTAATATTATAATCAAATCTTAATTCACGTAATTTTATTCTAAAGTTAATTAAGTTTAAATAATATTATATATATATATATATATATATATATATATAATTTGCAGTATTTTCCATTGTTTTAGGCAATGAATTATTATTCGAAGGCGTTGAGACGATATTGAGTATTTTCTGTGTGCACTTCTTCGCAGTTTTCCTTAAAGAGTTCATTCGCAGTTTTCATTTTTATTTCATTCGCAGTTTCCATTATTCTCAATTCGAAAATAATATAAAGATATATGAATCGGATTCAAACATTATTGTGCTACAAGGTGCTGAACAAATGCTCGAATATCTTTTACATTTATTTATTTATTTTTGCTTTGGAAGTATTTTTTTAAAAAAAGTAATAAATATTTTAAAGTCAATTCCCACTTAGGTCAACAAAGGAAATTTTATTTTTGTAACTTTTTATAAATGACTACAATTAATATAAATACTTTATCAAAAATTATTGATATTCGCAAGATTTGAACTCGCATTTTTCACCTTCACGCGAAAAAAAAAAAAAAAACTGAACCCCCCGCATTTTACTGATTGAGCTACTGCCTGTTGGTTTCAATCTTCATTACAAACCACTAAAACTCTTTTTAACGTATAAAAAAATTAATTAAATTACTGAATTGATTTATGAAAAACCTGTTTTAACATCAAATGTCATCCACTACAATTTAAAAAAAATATCTTTGAGCTGTTAAAACTCTATTTAAAGCATTAAAACATTTTTAAATTTAATTGATGAATTTATATATGAAAAACTGCATTAGCATCAAGTGCCACCCACTACAAGTTTTTAAAATCGTATTCGAACTTGATGAATAAATAGTATTTTATTAGGATTGAAAATGTGCACGAGATATATATAGGGAGAATGTGAATTAATGCTTTTTTAATTCCTATTATTAAGTATTTCTGTATGCACGTTCTGAGAATTTAAAAGCATTCTCTAAGCTAAAAAGTCAATGCATTATTGTAAAGAAACAATTCATATATTTTTGTTTCTTTAAAAAGAGACAAACATTTTTAAGTTTTGTATTTTTTCCGAATTCACAAGCCGTGAAAAATACACTTAGAAAATTTCTTTAAAAAATTGTGTACCTGCGCAATAGAATTCAAGACCACCCTCTAAAATCTAAGCAACTGTCACTCTTAGATATATCACATTTAACTTCCTTATCCCTCTTCAACGTAACAAACTTATAGAAAGATCTTTTTTATAAATAGAAAAATCTTATTGAAAAATAAAGAAGGAATTTAAAAGAAAAGAAAAAGAAAACTATTCATCAGTTATATTTTTTTCCTACTTCCTAGTATTTTTACTGATCACGCCACCAACAACATGTTTCAGAAAAGTTATTCATCAGTTTCAATAAATATCATGCGATAGAATTTATTTTAAGCTCTTTTTATTAAAAGATGCGTTTCCTTAATTTTTCAGGAAAATGTTATTATTATTATTACCTTTCTAGTATATGAAGCATACTAAGAGAACGTATTGCAATTATCGAAAAAATCAAACTTGAAATTTTGAGGATTCTCCACGTATCAGACCATATTCAGAGACCGAAAAAGAAGATTATTTTTTGAATTATACCTGTCTAACACTACTTATGTCTACACGCTATTTAAAAACATTTTGAGCTGGGCAAATGAAATTTGGTATGGAATCTTAACATCAAGTTTATAAATTACTGACGAATTTTAAACGAAATATATTCAGAAGTCTGTATAGTGAAGTATACACGATAACTACCAAACGAAAACAATAAGGTAGTTAAAATTTTGCATACAGATGTTGCTAAGATGTATCTAAAGTATAGATATAAATAAATTTGAAACCAAATCTGTCAAAGAATACTTTTGCCCAAGTGTATACGCAGTGACTCTAAACGCAAACTGATTTAAATAAATTAAATTTGGTACGTCATCATGGCATTACAGTTATAGTTAAATGCTAGATTTTGGTTTTAGATGATCGGATAAAGATGCCGAAAGTACATATTCAATTTTTTCTGTACATCAGGATCAAAACTCGAAAATTAAAGTCGCCAAATATCATATGTTAGTAGGCTCTTTTGCAACAATTATTCGATAATTGCATGCTATTAGCCACTTAACTGTTTTGACCTTATACCTTACGTGCATCGATTTATTGAATTTTTATATTTGTAAACAAAAAATAAACCATTCGTAACAATTATAATTCAATAGTAAAATGACTTCGAATACATAGATAAGTCAAGTATTCGATGGTTTTCCATTTGAATCAAAATAAGAAAATATTTCCAAAATAGAATATGTCATCTTATTAGATAGTAAAGAAAATAAAACTATTAAGCGGCTAATAAAATTAAAATACCATCTTCTTTTATTACAATACAACGAAGGAAACTCGCATATTGACTCTGAAAACAAAATTCTGAGCACTTACGGCATATATGATCTTGCTCAAAATCTGAAATTTTGTATGGAAGTGTGAAGGTGGGTAACTTTTTTTAGGAAAATCCACGAGAAAGTTGGGGGGACAATTTACTTTGGAATTCTCAAAGATCAGTAAGTAAATAAACCTCTTGGTCACGAAGAATTCGATTTCTAATGAAATCATCGGTTCTACAGAAATAGCATAGAATAATATTTGCAGTTAAAATCTAAATTATTATCGAAATTAGATATCCTTAAATTAGTTCATTCTTACAATCACACACAAAGCAAAATCATTTGCATTTAATTGGAATTACTCATCTAACCATGCAATCAAAATGCATGAGTACTTATATAATTTTTCTTTTCTTTACTTATTATTCAAGTTATTTCCAAATTATTTTTGCATCCGATCTTTCCAAATCGACGACTCCATTCACAAAAGCCTTTTACAAATTCGGCTATTCATAAAAATTGTAGCTACACAACGAATTTCCATTAAATCTATTCGACGCTGCTTAAACATTTAACTGCAGAGTGCTTTCATCTTAATTGCAGGATTTCTCTCCTATTTCATTTCATGCTCTGAATCATCTAACTCCCCGAGGAAAAATAATGAACTCGTCTGGTTAGTATTAAGAGCCGGGCATAAAAGACGTAATGGTTCTGCTAAAACTTTGGTTAAGTGGTTCTATTATTCATTTTTCTTTAATAGTGAGGAGATAATTAAACTTCCATATGAATAGATTGATCAAAGATTGGAAAATACTTGTATAATATATGTAATGATACTCTAACATTTAATTTAATCCTAATTAATTTCCAAAGACTTCTCTTAATTCGTATCATATTAGTTTCATTCTAAAATATTCTCTTATTTCCTGATCCTCTTCCACTTTTTCTATTTAATGAATGCAACAAAGGCTTAGAAAAATGCTTAGGTAAGCAGTTCCCGCACCTCAAATGGAGGGTTCAAAGTTTAACGATTTAAGACATTCTGTTAAAAGTTCACTATAATTACTTTACATAAATCAATACGTGTAAAGAATTCTTTTTCAAAATCTCACAATATATAAACATGGGGATAAATATTTCACTAGCGTTTCCTCTTTTCGCTTTTCTGTGTGA
>JAOUZG010027726.1:232083-260909 GCA_026289955.1 Argiope argentata
CTTTTCAAAATCCGTACAAAAATGTACATGTTACAGTTTCCTTTTCAAAATCCGTACAAAAATGTACATGTTACAATTTCCTTTACGAAATCCGTACAAAAATGTTATACAATTTCCTTTACTTAATTAAAATGTAACGCTTTGTTAATTTACTGTCCCTTCCTTCCCTTTAAATTTCATACATTGAGTAAAATATTTCACTCTCCTCTGTATTATCTTTTCGATAACAAGTTGTAAAAAATTTCAAAATTTAAACAACCGAAAGGATTTTTTAAAAAAATTGTTTTCTCAAAACATTTTCTTTCATAAAACTCTTTCAACGATATGTTGAAGAGGCTTTGGAACCCTCGTATTAAATTTTCCGAGAAGAATATATTCAACAATTAACACTATCCTAGTTTCGAGCTAAAAATGGCTCTTCAGATAGTCTAGTAGGTTCACACGCTAACTAGTCATTTGTTATGACAGAGTTAATGCCTCTCTAGATATCGATTATTATATTTTTTTCTTCTTTGAATTGTATCGTTTCCTCTATACAGAGTCTAACTAGAAGCAGACCAGGGAGCTTTTAGCTAGATTGTTTAGTGGAAGGATGGACACTTCATTCAAGGGCACTCGGGTGCTTTATCACACTTGATTTTATTTTTATGTTTCACTCATTAACATAGTCCCGAATGGCGAGCAGAAGTGATTAATCATTTGAAAAAGGAAATTATATAGATATAAAGCTTTTGGAGTGAATGTTTTGTGAAAGTGGAATATCAGTGAATTTAAGCATATTGTTGCCAAGGCAGTGAGCAATATGTCCTTTTTTTAAAATAAAATATAAATTTAATTTCACATTTAAACGCTCTTTCAACTTATTTAAAATGTTAATATTTTACTTATTTTGAATATTTTTTTATTTAGCAACTTTACAAAAACATAAAATAAAAGCGTATGAAATTGCCTTACCAATTTTCTTCCTACTATGCACATGACAGTTTTTAATGGAAATCAATCGTATGAAGCTAAAAACGTTATGAAGCTAATAAAAAGTAAATGATTGCATAATCTATCACCTAATTATCGCCTTGTTTGAACTTCATGCTTTAATTCGTCTTGTAAATTACAGACATATAAAACAGTATCTAACTTCTTCAGTTTTATAGTGAAAGAAAGCGCTGAAACTTTCACGGAAATCTTCATGCAGCAGATAAATGTTCATGAAGCAAACAATTGGTTTTTATTCTTTTGGAAAGCCTATCTTTTCACAGATAGAAAATGTAACTGTAAAACATGCTTTACTGCCCTTGTACTTCGCAGGTCATGCAAAAAACATTACTCGCTTAATTTCATGATTATTGATTTTTTTTTTGTCAAAGAACCGTAGTTAGTTTGTCGTAAAAAGAAGCGGAGGAGATATCTTGTGTTTTTAAATTTTTGATTTCCCTAAAAGAATTTTTTAATCTTTCTTTGTGAATTCTAAAATTTTTAGAGAATGGCAACAAAACACACACTGTGAAATTCATACCTTTTTAATAATTAACTAATTTAATAATAAATATTTTTTGAAAAAAAATGCGCCTCATGTGCATGAAAACTCAAGATTTAAATTAAAATTTGAAACTTTAAAAATTTAAAAATGGAGAATACGATGGATAGAACAGATAAAGTAATCTGTATACAAACTCTGTGGTTTTTATTTGCTTGTTCTGTCGATAAAATAAATATTTCAAAGCTAAAAAAATTAGACAAAAATTGGAAGGTTTTTTTTTGTAAAAAATTCAAATAAGTGTTAGTTTTATTTTTATTTAGTAATTAAAACTAATACAATTGTTTTTAATTCGCATAAAAATAATGACGTTTTCAAGCGTAATTTAAAGAACTTAAATAATTAATTAAGTTTAGACAGATTTATTTTGTTTTAAGAGCATTATTAAAGATAAATTGTTTGGAATGAATAAAAAATAGGTCATCATAGTGGAATTATAAACCCACAAATAGATAATTAGCTTTGAAAAAATATTATTTATGATGCGTCAAGTTGTTTCAAAATAAAGGTAATTTGCTTTTGTAGTCCAAGCCAATATAGTACGATAATAATTTTGTTTATTTCATTTTCCTATGCATCTATTTCGAATGTATCTGCAATTCTAGAATGATACAGTTGATAGAAAAGAAAGTAGTCCAAAACTCCTCACGTTTAAAAAGGTAAAATATCTTCCCTTTTTTTAAATATAACTTTTTCATCGAAAAGTTAAAATTTCTGATGAAATACCGAAATTAAAATAATTTTTATTATCTTAATAAAAAGCATAATTATGAATAAAGTTTTTAATTAGTTTCTTAAATATTCAAAATTAACTAAAAGTATTGCATGGAAATAGAAGATATATTGCTGAAAAGCTAATCTTCTAATAATAATGTAAAAGGGATTCAAATACTTCTAAATAGTTGAGCAGAAACTAACTTCTTGATTGATTTTTTAATTAATTAAAGGTCATTAAAATTGTGAAAATCTTTTTTTCTTAGAACACTTAGTTTATCCAATAAGTTACTTACAAAGTCGGCAGTTCCTCATTCAATAGTTTAGCTTATAAAGCGTTGCATTTTTTATATTACCACATTTTTATCATGCTACTTACACGAAATATACTAGTATAAAAAATTAATTAAAAAAAGAAAACAAGTGAAATCCACTCTCTCAAATTTCATGTTATCTTAAGATACCTATTTTTAAGTCATTGTTTGTCTTAATTAATTTAAGTCATTAAATAATTTAAACGGAATTAAAACAATTATCTATTCGAACTATCACAATATGCACGCGAAGATTATCAAGAATCGGGTACTTGGTGGACGTTAGTGCCAAGTTGTAACTTTTTGTAGGTGATAAACCACTAAATGTGATAACCATCTTTACCATTTTCTTATAACACTAAACGCGGAAAATTAATGCCCTAAAAGCGATAAATCACCAATTTTCTACCCGTTCATTTTGAGGCTTCAAAAATCTCAAACCATTACATCATGATCTCACAGGATAAAAGCCTTTTAACAACAAAAAATATAAGAGCACTGCCATTGAATTTCTATTTTTAAATGATTTTTGGTGATAAATCGCCAAATGTGACAGCATTATTTTTTAATAATTCTAAAAGCGAAATATTGATATTTCAAAATTGACAGATCGCCAATTTGTTGCCTACGTATTTTGAGGCTTCAAAAACCTCAAACTAAAACAACATCATATTCTCACATGTCTAAAACTGGAATTTTTTCCATTTCAAATTATCTTTTTACTTAAAAAAACAAAAAAAAACTCTTATTACGTTAACGGAAACAGGCAATTTTTGAAGACATATGGTGATTGTTCAAATCAATCTTAGGAAATAATAAATTAAAATAATATTGATTGACATTGTAATTGAAAAACAATGTCATGAAAACTTTGTTTTCTAGAATAAATTATTTATAATGCAAAAAAGGAATGAAAATGACACGTATACATCAGAATTCTTCCAAACATCCCCAAATTTTTGGATATACTGTGATATATGAACGTACATTATAAAAATGTATCGATTCGCTCCATTGTTTTCTTTATTGAATTCGGAATAATGGACATTATACTCTTCTATGAATGTGGAAAATATTTTCCGTATTTCTAGACTGAAATGGATGACGAAAAACAGTGTCGTAAATAAATGTCATCGTTTTGCTGGGACGAGGTCTTCCCTGTGAATCATGGGCAACTTAAAGGTCACCACCATCGTAAAGATTGCGGAGAAACAGTGAAAGAGCTAGAAAGCATCGTTAAGGCAACAGTAAAAGATTAGCTAATGGCAATACTTCGTCGGATATTCAGGAACAAATATGGATTTTGGGTATTTTGGGGAGTTTTAGTGGCAGTTTATATATGCTTATTGATCCATGTTTTGGGTATTTTATATTGGAAAACGAGAACGAATCCAGTCTCAAATTTTGTTAACCCCTTTTGCTTTATTTTATTTATAAATTGTTAATTTCTAAATCTGAAATTTTCGAATATTCATTGAAAAGTAACGTTTTTTTCTACAACATATACTTACTTCAATATAATAATTATTGTTTTAAATGAAAGATTAGTTCATAAGAGTTTAAAATAATGTTTGTTTTATAATTTTTTAAGAAAAAAGATTTCTATTGTAAAGGCTACTAGAGTTAAAAAAATGTTTGATTAAAAGTATTAATGTATGCGATGTTTTATTTAAAAGCGCATCTCTTATTTTCCTTTTAGGATATCCAGCGGAGTAGTAAAAAAAGTAACAAAACATAATTAAAAGGATATATACCAAAATAATCTGTTTACAGGTAAATAAAAAAATTCATTTAAAAATTCCAAATTCATAGCACAATTATATAATTTAAAAATGATATAGAAAAAGTTTCCAATATAAAACACCAATATTATTATTTATTTTCAGATATAAGAACATCTAAAAAATATTGAGCAAGTAAATTGCTATTCTACTTTTTTTTAAAAAATTATTCTAGAATTATCGCTGGAAAAAAATTTATTATTTGCTGTTCGAAAAGAGCAAAATGACGTTTTATGTATTTTTTTAAATTTTATTAGTAGTACATTATTGATAGTTTTCGAATTAGGCAGACTTTATAACTGCTGGGATCTTTGCTTGAAAGGGGCCACAAGCGGGTAGACTAAAAAATATTACTTCTCTAGTTGATAAATAAAGTGGTTTTTAAAAATTTCAGATTCTATTAGAATAATATTAGAATTTTGTCAAATATAACTAGCAATATTCATATTTGCTTCCTAACATTTTTCATCTGTTTGAGTATTTATAAACACCAAGGATCTACTTAAATAATATTATATATAATAATGGATTCTACAGGATCATGAGGTGTAATGCTGTTGTTTCTTATGGCACTTGCCATGAACAAGCTCACTGAGGTATTCAGCGATTTAAGCCTAATCAGCGTCTCTTGTAGTAGTGCCAACTAGGGCCAAGAGTATGACTTTTGCTACTCACTCATCACATTCGCTTTCGCAAACCCTTTTTACTGGGAGGGGGGCAACATTCACACACCTTACTGATAGTACACAGAAGAACAATCATGCCCAAACTGGAATTCGAACCCGGGACGCCCAGGTCAAGGAGAAGACGCGCTATCCCTATGCTAGGAGGCCGGTATGAGGTGTAATAAACAAATAAATAGTCTTTTCTATGGTGTACTTAAATACAATACTAAGCTAAAATAAATCAACTTCAATAAATCATTCATATTAAGTTAAATTAAAAATTTGTTGAAATGGGAAACTTAATTGATCAGCATAACGCTTGTTATCTAGGGCCACAAAGTATTTAATTCCACCACTGTGTGTTCTCAAAACCCTGATTCATTTTTAACCACTATAATAATAAAATACTTCGCTTAAACGAAGCAAAAGAAAGAAAGTTTCGTTTGTGGTGCTTCCATTCTCTTTGACTGAGAGTTACACGTTTTCGGCATCAATCATTTTTTTCCTATCCCTGTTAAATCTTTAACAGGATATATGTATCGCACTCATCTTTTAAAAGTTGCAACAGAGATAAAAATTATTTTGAAGTTCCTTATAAAGAATCAGAATTATAGATTAAGGATAAGTGTACCTATTCCATATTTAATTCTTTAAATTTTGTGGCCTATTTTCCAACCAAAAACTCTTTTTTATCGAAAACTTTTGTGTTTTAGGTATGCTTCACTATTTTTAACCTATTGATTAGCATTGCACGTTATTGTTCTTAATTTTGATTTGTTATTACAAATACATAAAAGAGTTTTCTTAACAACTAATTATAATCAAGTTTTATCCATAAGAAAGGCTTTGTTTTTTATAGGACTATTATGTACGAAAAAAATATCTTTTAATTGTAATTTCAAAGGTCACATTTAAAATTCAAGTCAATAAATTCGTCTTATTTGGAACTCAATATCTTCATTCTCTGAGAATAATGGAAGAGAAACTTTTTTACAAAAATCCAAAGTCAAAAGGTTAAGAGAAAATAATAAATATCATGATTTAGAAATTGTTCGAATTCATTCGGAATTATCCATTAATAGATGATAAATCCGAATTTGATGATGAAATATCAATTTATCGAATAAGCTATTCCTTTTCTTCTTTGAATTTATTAATGATTCCGATAAAAAAAAATTCTAGTTAATTTTATTTACTGAATTCAAGTGAAAAAAAATTATTGAAATCGGATTCATAACACTTTCCTTAATATGCAAAAACAATTGACACCTTGAAAATTGTTTGAATTTCAGAACAATAGTGTAGTATGCTGTTGTTAGTTAAAAAAAAGAATATTTCTTTAAAATATTGCCAAAATTCATTAAAAAATGTACACGATAATTGAATTGATATAATTGTAAAGATAATTATTTACTTTTAAAATAATGTAAAAACCATTTTTAAACAATAATATTGTCGGACTTTGTAGTGAAAAAGTTATAAAGTATCTTTCAATTTTTAAATATTTAAAATTTTAATAAAATTTTTGAAAATCCCTCTGATTTGCGCATTTCCACCCTCCAGTTTCATCTATATTAGAACAAAATATATGTATTTCAAAGCATTAAAAAAGGTACTTAATTTTCAAATGTAAATTTATATATTAGCTTTTATTCTTTCACTCATTTCTGTAAGAATTAGATTATTCTTGAAACTTTTGTGCAATTTGATATTTTTTAGTAACAAAAATAATTTTTTTAAATTAAATTTTCTTAAAAATTTGTTAATTTTATATTAGTGCTATTCCTACATTCTTTTGATAAAATTATGTAACAGTAATCAAATGTTGTTATTAATATTTTGAAAATATATATGGAAAACTTCAAGAAAATATAATTTAAATTTCTGGAAATATTTTTCTTACGACTATTGAAAAATATTCGGGAAACTTAAACAGATAAGGGTATTTACATTTTAGAAGAAAAAAAAGAAATTCTTATTACTTTCTCTCAAATAAAACGCTTTTAATGTTTGCTGTAAGTGCGTGGGAGGCAAAGTCAAACAAATGCAAAGTGTGGGAAACCTTCCCCATCTCATTAAGTTTTTATTTTTGATTGAAATTTCCAAAGAAATGGAATAAATTGAAGCTTCTTTCAAACTGAGAATATTTTAGTTCCTTACTACTTTTACGTCATATTGTAGTTTCAGGGTGTCTAATGTACCATTATAAACTTTGATATTCATTTTTATTTTCTTTCTTCTAAGATGTATATAAAACGAAAGTAATATAATCAGCAAAAATTCGTACTCGATATTTTGACAAATCCATATTTCGTGGCATGTCGAGTTTGAAGAACTTATTTTTAAACATTTTTGTCTGTCTATATGGGACAAACATAATTTAAAACTTCTTTGAGCTAGACGGAGGAAATTTGATATTCTGTCTTTATACCAAATTTGTAGATTTCTATCAAATGAACAATGCCTATTCAGAAGAAGTCTGTTTGTCCGACTGTAAATATTTATATAAACAAGATAACTTCAGAATGAAGAGAGATAGATAATCTTCGGTACATAGATTTATTATAGTGTGGACACCTGTCTAATTTTGATCATTATTTAAAAGGTGATGGGCATGTTTCTAGCATTAAAGGTATGCAGTAAAATTTCATGGAAACGATTCAAGTTTTTTTTTCTCTTATGCGAGATACTGTAAAATTCGGAATTCAACGAATTTCCATGCTTTAGATCTATGTAAATAAAAAAAATTATGTTTGTTTATCTGTAAGTGAGAACGATAACTCGAAAATACTTAGAACGAGACAGATTAAGTTTGTTGTGTGGATACATGGCCAAATTTGTAGCTTTCTATAAAAATTTGAGCGAAATCACTCCCAAAAAGTCTACCTATTTGACTATTGTTCGGATACGAAGGAACTCGGTGATTACGAAAAGCAAAAAGCTAGGTAAATAAAAATTGGTACACTTGTTTAACATCTAAAATATAGAATATTAACAAATATTGTCAAATATTTGACCGTCTGTAGGTCTACATTTTCCTAAATGCATGTTTTTTTTTTCTAATGGCCGTGGACAAGCACACTGACGCAATCGGTGATTTTAAGCTGAGGGTGTGTCTCTTTTTTTTAAGTAGCGCCAACTAGGGCCAAGAATACTACTCACACATCACATACGCTTGCACAGCCTCTTTTTACAGGTGGGGGGCACATTCTCGCAAACAGAACAGTCGAAGAACAATCATTCCCGCACCCCGGACTCGAATCGAGGAAGCCCAGATCACGCCAAACATATGTAAATACAATAATTAATTAATGCAATGTACAGGTAAATAAAATTCAACATATTATTTTATGATTGCCAATGTAGTTCCACGTCAAATTTGGATTCCAATCGAGCATGAAGGAGATATCTGATACTGATTCTTCTGATAGATTCATTGAAAATGTTGAATTTCAGTCAAACATCTATACTTTGTAACTTTTTTCCCCAATGCCAAGTGCTCTTGTCCTAAATTTACAATTTTATGTGTGGGTGGGGTGAGGGTTAAAAATTTATTGAAAACTCTGCGAGAGAGTTTTGGTTAGATCAGTCCCGTTGATTTTACGCCCTCTTAATATGCCCTTTCCGCCTAATTAACTTAATCCTTATTTATGAAATCTGTCGAAAAACAATTTCCATCCATCCCGAGATATATATTCTTTTTAAGACATTTAAGAGCTCGCGAGTACGTCGAGGGTCCAGAAGAAGGACATTGTATACGCAGAATCGAAATCGTGTAACAATGGGTAGCGATAAACATTCCCATTCGAGTGAGTGAGAGAGGAGGGTTAATGATTTTCTCCGAGCCCTTCCGGGGAAAAACTAACGAAGTCGAAAACGAGCTCCAATTAAGTCCCCTCTCCTAATTAAGTCCTCAGAATGAAGGATTTATAAGTTTGTTGTTGATCGGAAAGCAAAGTCAAAAAGGTCGTTTTAATTGTCGCCACTCCGGTGGGTCTAAACGCTTGAATTCTGTGATCTCGGGATTTAATGGGTAGTGAAGTATAAATAAATACTGGAAATCAAATTTCTGTGTAAAAAAAATATCATTTTGGTAATTTATTTTTATTCGATAATTTGATAATTCTCTTTTTAAATAACTGATATCAAACTTTCAACTGTAAGAAAATAAAGATTACTATTCATTTTTTAAAAAAATAAACAATGAAATGCCCTGATAAATTCTACGATACTGTTGTAAAATGACAAATATTTATTCGATAAATGAATACTTCATAATTATTTGCCTTCATTTTTTTTAAATAACAGCTAAAGTATATAGAAAATATAGGATGTTAAAAAATTAACAATGGATTGCTCTATCATTTTCTATGATAGGAAGTATAGAGAAAGTATAGCAATCGGCAAAAATTCGAAATCAAGTTTTTACGAGTCTTCACGTTTTAGAACTTTCAAGTTTTAAAAAACACATTTTTGGAAATTGTCAGTCAGTCTGTCAATTTAGCTGTCTGTCTGTGATAAAAATAACTAAAAACTCTTTTATTTAAAGACTGAAATTGTGAACAGCGACACAGTTCAGAAGCTAAGCGTTTTGTAAATAAAAATACAGCGATAGTTCTAAATCTGAACTTGGAACGAATATTTGTCCTTCAGTAAATACACAACAAAGATTTTATAATAACCCCGAAACTCTGAAATTATCAGCTTTTCTTTGACATGCAAATTTCATAGTTTATATCAATAATTTCCTGTTTTTTATCTTTATATAAAGTTTTTAATCCTTCAAATTTAGAGCAAAATCCACTCTGTGGATTCTGCTAACCACTGTTAATTTGCAACTAAAATATATCCGGCTGCATGAATATATTTTAATACGATAACTACAAAATGAAAAGAATTACATCGATACAATTCTATGCACAGAATTAGTTATCTATCGTGTAGACATCTTTCAGAGCTTGAGCCAAATCTAACGAAGGATTGGCCACCTGTCATCTGTATAAATGCGATGATTCAAAGACGCACTGACTTAAATATAACAAATTTGATAATGTGTCTATAACTGAAATTAGACGTTCACATACTATCAATAGCGTGATAAAGATTTGTCGCCAAAGATAATATGATAGATTTAGTAAAAATTCTATATTCGTGCCTAAGGTTAATATTTTGTATCTATTGTACATCAATGCCATTCAGGACTTAATCTGGGAGAACACCCTTATTAAGAGAGTATGAAGGAATGTTTTGGGAGACCACTCCCACTGGTTCATATTATAAATTCAATCATTCTGGTATTAATTTTATTGAATCGAAATTATTTCCAGAACAGAAACGAAATAGAAAAGTTGGGAATAGAAAAATAAATAAATGTTTTTAGTTCAAGTTAGAAAAAATAATGTCTTGTTTTGAAGCTAGGTATGATTATTTAGCATAGAATTTCAAGGACAACTAATTAATTAACAGTCATGTTTATTGTTTTTAATGAAATATAAATACTGAAAACGGCGATAATGAAGATAATTCCTTTTTAAAGAGTTGCCTTTTAACAGTTAGAAATAAAAAAAAACTCATAGTTAGAGATTATTTATTAAGATTGTATGTATGAAGCTGATGGGCCACAAAGTTCGAGATAAAGCACATGGTACTTTATAAAGACGATAATCTTGAAAATGTAAAAAAGCAAATAAAGAAATCAACGCGCATATATTAACCTTTTAAAATCCTAATATTGGTTAATTTTAAATAGAATAAAATGTGTTTTAAATTGGAATTTTAAAGAAATAATTTATTTTTTTCACGCCCCCCCCCCCCTCAGCTACAATTGTCATGTCAAAGTTTGAAATGTTTAAACAATAATAAGAATTCATCCTATTTTTGAGATAGAAATTAAGTATTTCTTTATTTTCTCTATTTCTAAATTTTTCATGACTATTTTGTAAATGATAAATCATGTTATTGCAAGTTAGTTTCTTTCCTTCCAATATTTTGGCAAAATAATTTTTATTCAAAAATTAAAGAAATAAAAATTTAATGAATTAAAATATTAAAAAAAATATTAAATATTTTATCCTGAACTGATTGATATTTAGGTGAAACGAATTTTTCTTTCAAATTAATGCTTTGTGAATATAAAACCATTTTTAAAGAATAGATGTTATTTTTTTATTTTTCAGATGTAAGGAAAATAATAGAAATGCCTATATAAAACATTAATCGAAAACAAAAATTTGCCAGTTACTTTTTTAGAAACTTCATTGTCTATAGTTTATTTGCCTTCTAATGAGAAACAGAAAAATATAAACTATAAACATTATGAAAATTTACAGCGAGATTTATCCTACATCCAAACTTAATATGATAAAATATACGAATAATGGATTGCTTAATACATAAAACAAACAATTATCAGCGATTTAAAATGTACGTGTAAAATCAAATATACATAGAGAGTAAAATAATACTAAGAAAAATAAAAAAATATTTATAATGAGAAAAGAATTATAATTTTTCCCTTTATAATTTAGAGTTATTAAAAATTTTATTTTATTTATTCCCTTTGTAGTTACAGTTTGTAAAATTTTGTATTCTACGGATTTCAAAAAATGTTTTATCTGTCTAAAGATTACCAAAGGATTTTACGTCTACTGAAATTTTCCTCCATCTTTTATCGATCATGTAAATATTGGTTGCAGTGACACAGCTCAGAAGCTAAGTGTTTTATAAATAAAAGTGCAGAGAAAGTCCTAAATCTTTACTTCTCAACTCGGAACGAATGTTTGTCCTGTGAGTAAGTACACAATAAAGATTTTAGGATATCTCCAGAAACTCCAAAGTTACCAGATTTTCTTATACGTGCAAAATTCAAGTTGATATCAATAATTCCCGGTTTGTATCTAATATTTGTAAAGTTTAAAATTTCAGATCTATGTTATTAGTCCAGGACGCAGTAAATACTTTTTATTAACAAATTCATTGATATTCCACAATTACAGTTGACAAACGATTATGTTTCATAGTCATACGTTGAAAATTGCATTGTATAGTAAGACGTTATTATTTATATCATTTAATCATATAATATGGCATTCTTGAAATAATATTTTTATAAGCAGAATTACAGTACAAAATATAAAAATACTGCACAAGAAGCATTCTATTTAAATATTAGGAACTGTAAATTTGAAAATGTTTAAGGTTAAGTAAAGTTCTGCACCATTGGTGTGGAAGGAAAAATGGCATTTGAAAATAAACGTTAGACTCATAGAAAACGAATACATGAATACATTGCAAATGAAATTGCAGAATACCTGACTCGTTTTTCAAATGTATGAAAACGGAATAAAATTCAAATTTAAGAGATCTTTTGGCAACAGAAAACATTTTTAATCTAATTATTTAGGTAAAATGCTAAACTAGGGAAACACGCATGAAAGTTTTGTAAGAATTTACAAAAACAGAAAAATTTAATAAAACTGTATGATCTCATATAGTTTCTTTGAAAGAATTAAGAAAGTTATTGAGATGGAGGCTCATAATCTGTCATATAATTTTAAAAAGAAATATAACTGAGACAACAGCCTATAGTTAAAAACTAAACAATCAAGAATAATTTTGTTTGCAATTATAAAATGCATAATCGTCTAAATAAAAATGTTTCACATTCTTTATCTATGTAGAAGACCACTAATAATCTTTGGCAAAGTTTTTAAAATTAATTTATAATATTGAATAAATTGGGAGAAAATGTGAAAGTTATTGGGTTAGCTTTTATAAATTTTCTTGCATTCTATTTTTTGTAGCTATACATTTACGTATCGAGCCGTATTATAAATGTATTGCAAGAGTGCTGATTTTGAATTTTAAAAATAAATCAAAGCAAGATTTTAAATCCTTAATTAGAGCAAAATTGACATCAATTTTCATAGCATTTACAGTTTGAAACATTTCACTTCTGGGCTCTTTTTAGATGGCCTATTTGAATTTTGTTTCGTTTTCAAATTTAACCATCAAGATCTCATGAAAATTCTTGCCCTTGAATATATTTTTGATTATCTCCTCTGACAAACTTCGAAAACATTTCTTTTAAAAATAGATTTGCGAATTACATTTCTCTCTGTAGACATACGGATAGTAGTACTGTACATTTCGAGAAAAAAAATTGCTTACATTTTTAATCCAAACAAATCATTTGTCATTTAGAGTGAAATGCCTACCTTCAGAAAAGATTTCAATAGAACTTTTTTTCGTGGAATTGATTATGTGAATTTGATAGGGTGGAATGGTTGAATATCCATCATTGTTTCTACATCAAATGGCAGAAATATTTCTACCCTTCAGTACTATAATCTGATTTTTCTGATGAAATATCATCAGAAAGTTCTTCAGAAAAGTTATCGATGACTGTTAGATCATCAGCAAAAACTTCATTTGCATTTATTTCTAGAATTTCGGACTGTTAATTTAATTCAATAAAATCTGGGATTAAATGAGTGGGTAATTTGGATAGAAAAATGTCTTATGTTGCTGTGGCCACATTAAAAAACCAAATATCTTCAGCATTTTTTTTCAAGTGGAAGCAATCAAACTCGGTGCTTTATTTTAGATGGGAAGGGGCCAATTACATGAATTTTAAAAAGGAAATTTTTCAGGCAATCTTAATTTAAAATGGATTTTAAAATACTTTTAATGTGAAACATTTTTAATTTCCTGTTATGAACCACAAAATGATGCATCTCCTTTTTTTAACAAAATGACAAAAAAGTAAATAACTTTTGCCTTTCCTTTTGATTGAACTATCTTTTCTCCACTTTTTTCCAAAATTTAAGATATAATGAAAGTTTTAATAAAGTTTTTAAATTTATTTATTAGTGTTTTATAGCTGTTCAAATCATATGTATATAATCTCGAGCTAAAGATTTATTAAGATGTGTCACTCATTTATTGTAAAAATTGTATTCAAAAAATTAACATTTATTACATTTAAAAAACATTTATTTTACATAATATTTTATAAACAATTATTTAACATTTATATAACATTTATTACATTTAAATAACATTTATAAATTACATTTATTGTAAAATGTATCACTCATTTATTGTAAAATAGTTTCCCATTTTACTTGGACACCAATAATAAATGGCTTTTGTAGAGTGAATAAAAAATTTAATTCGTTGCAATCAGTCTTTAACTCTTCTATCCTTGACTGGATAGAAGTGAATATGATGTAGTGGAAATTTCGGATATAGCTTAGTTTCATTTGAATCCAGCTTAAAAAAATATTTATATTTCTTCTTTTAAACTTTTATCTCAGTCAATATAAAATATTTTTTAAAGAGAGTATTTCTTATAAATTTGTAAAGATATGAACATCAAGAAACCTCCAAATCTTTTTTTAAAGAATTAAAAAAATTTGGAAAGGAGGAATGAATGAAGAAACGTTCATTTCTAACTGAGCAATTCTTTCTACTTGGATAAGGAACAGCAACAAAAACTTAATATTCCGAATTTTTTATGGAAAAAATAAATTTATTTAATAATTCTGCTATAACTTGGACTCAAAATCAATTTTAATTATTTTTTCACGAGAAGAACAAGCTCTGAACACTCAAAATTAGAATATTCGAACAAAGGTCTTCTTCCTGATACTACGAAATCCTGCTATCGCATTTTATTGTTTCAAAACGGAATATGCAATTAGCTGATAAAAAGTTTTTTTATACTTGGCTCACCATTTATGTTCCATAATCAAAATGATTTTTCAATCTGAGAAAGAAACGCGAAATGTATTATATAAAACTTTTATCGAATTAAATAATTTTTAAAAAAGAAATTCATCTATAAGTTTAAATATTAAAGCTTTTATGATGAAGCAATGCATTTTTTATTAATTCAATATACCTGTAAAATATTAAATTATTTTAATAAAATCTCTGGCTAGAATTTGCCATAAAAATTTTAAAAAATGTATTTTGTAGTTTTAACATTGTTAAAATAAATATCACATGTGATTTAAAAATGAAGTATTTCCTTGATTTTTAAATAATTCATAGAATATTTTTGAGGTCTTATTGGAGAATGAAAATATTTCATAAATTTAATTTAAAAGGGGGATTATCAAGCGTTACGAAAATTTTAAACAGAGATTAGAGTTTGCCTGTATGAAATTTTAAATATATCATTTATTAAGAATTTTGATATTTGAAACTTGGAATGTTATTTCTCTAAATACTTTATTTGTATTTACCAAAATGCAAATGATGTTTATTTCTAAAATATATTTTAGCTGTAAACATTAAGATTTAAAAAAAGCAGATCAAGTCAAAATGTTCTAAATAGAACCAGATATTTTTAAAAATGTTTACTTTTCTCAAAAGTTATGTCATATTCAAAACTTTTTATTACATTTTAATAAATTTCATTTCAAAGCCTTTACAATTAAAGAAATAACGATTGAAATTGGTAACAATTGATTTTTATGTATCTATCGATCCTATCAAGCCATTTTTTGTAAGTAATATTGTTAATTTAAAAGCAGTTATATATTCAAATTGCAAAAAAATACCGAACTTTCCAATCGAAAATAGATTATGTTATCTAGAAACAATGATTTTCAATCTGTTATTCAAAGTTATCACTTTTTCTCAGTTCCTTTTTCCAATATATTATACTAATGTTTTCGAATAAAAAACAGTTGAGAAAAGTTCTAACTGTGTAATTAACCTTTATTTAAATTTGTAATTTAAAATATAGTCATTATTATATTTAATATTTACTTTGCGAGTATAATTATATCGGATTATCTTTTCTGAGTCCTTTCGAATTATCCGTAAAATTTTTATAAAAATTATCCATAATTATTTTTATAAATAAGTTTAATGTTTTGGAGCTGTAACTAAAACAATTACTTATCGCTAGAATTTTTAAATTTATCGTAAATAAATAAATTAAATAAACTTAGTAAGTTTATAGAAAATTATTAATTGATATCGATTCATTTGTTGCGTTAATAAATTGACAAAAGATAATTTTCTTTTTGCATTTCATTTATTTCATCATCTTTTTTGTCAGAATAATAGCCTTTGTTAAGAGTTTAAATTAGTTGTTATAATTTTAAACTTATACAACTTAGTTTTAGCATTTTTCCGTTATATATTTGTATTTTTAAAATCTTGTTATATATTACTGTACTTCAAATGAATGTAGAAATGCACTATGATTTCATAAAATTTAATTTTAAGTTTTTATTTACAATTTTCTATTATAATTTGCAGGCATTGACATTGTCTTTAAAAATTTCATCGAATTATCCTTTTATTGTAAAACTTTTTTGTTCAAGTGTAAAAGTTTATGGATTTTTTTTAGTTTTAATTTGTTTGCTAATTCTATAAAGAAATTTTTTAGATACACAACTAAATATTAAATTATTAAATAAGTATTTACTTAAAAATACAAAATAAATAATTCACGCTATTCTTATCACTATTATCTTTGTTATTTGCGCTTTAATATAAAATTTATCATAATATGACAGGATAAAAATGTAGAATACTTTTAAAGTCGTGATAATTACAAGTGAGACAACGTATATTTAGGATAATTGCACAAGATAATTCGAATAAAGAAAAACTAAATTTTTTAATGATCGAAGTGATATGGTAGATATATTTGAGTTTAATCAAGATTAATTGCTTCAGATATTTTGAACGTAATATGTAATTTTTTTTGGAAATTTTGTCTTTTTAAATTAAAAAGCTTCTTGGTATCGTTACTCGTATAGAATTACTATTAACATGTACTTAATGGAATAAAAATTATGTACATATTTCAATTACTTATTAAAAAATAAAATAAAGAGCGATAATTTAATTAATGTTATTTATTTACATACTTTATTTTGAAGTCTTGCCTTTCTAAATTAAAAAGCTTCTTGATTTTCATATTCCACATATAATTGTTACTACAGACACCTTATATACATATTTACAATATATTTACATTATTTATTTATACAATAGTTACACGTTTAAGTTTTTTTTAAGAATGAAATAAAGGATTGAATTTCAATCAAATCTATTTATTTGCATACTGTAAATAGAAAATCTGTTTTTTTTTTAAATTAAAAACATTTTAATTTTCAGACTTCTCATAAAATTTGCTCTTAATGTGTGCCATATATGCTAAAAAAATGTATACACTTTAATTTTATAAAGGTTAAAATTTGAATCAATATTACTTATTTATATATTAGATATGATTTATTAGATTTTTTTCTTTTCGCTTTTTTTAAAACTATTTTTATTTACCCTCACATAAATCGTGTTTTTTTATATGTTTTTTGCATCAAACTATCAAATAATCAAACTTGTTTTCAGATGTTTACAAGCATTTTTCAAATATTGGTGTCAAATTATTAAATATCCAACATTATAAAGGATTACAACATATTTTATTCCATTCATTGTACATATTTTATTGTCCTAATTACAGACACATATTTTACAATTATAACTTCTAAGTAATCAATAAACCAAATCATTTGGTGTTCTGTAAATCACTTAGTCAAATACAATAGTAAATAAACAAATTGATTCATGGACGAACAACAAGGCATTTAAATGCATTTATTTCTAAATAATCTAAGTTAAAAATACTTTAACTACTTTTACAGATTTTGATTTAAACGTAAAAGCTTCATACTCAAAAATATTTCTTTTATTTAAACTTTGAAAAGAATTTAGAACGATTTCCTTTGGTAAATTCTGATTAATTCACATCTGTTCCTCCCGATTTTTCTCTCTGTTCGTCATTACAATTTTAAATCGTCAGAAAATCGCAATTAAAGAACATTAAATACTCATTAAGAAAATTAATTGAGGTTCTGTATACTTTCTTAATGAATAATACTTCTATAATTCATTTTTAAAGCACATCAGTTTCCAGTATTTACATGCAAATTGCAATATATATATATATATATATATGTATGGAGAAAAAGTCGCCTGTTGTAGAAGCATCTTTTCAAAAGTTAGGAATAATGTCAATTCTGAGCAGCTAATAGACCGAAGTACATAATAAAAGTTAATGAAAGCAAAGAAAAAAACATTTGGGTTCGTATTGAAACTATATAAATATATTTCTGTACATATTCTATCCTTTTTACTTAAGACTTTGATTTAATTCTATGGATATAAAAGTTTAAGGAACAAATTAAAAGATACGTTTTTGTATAGAAAATAAATAAAATTATATTATTTTAAATAAAAAATAGGCTATATATTTATTTTCCGATGTGAGGGAAAAAATTATTCGTCTGCGAATATAAGCCTGACTAAAATCTATTTGAAGCTTGCGTAATTATAACTGATATTGCTCAGTAATCTAGGTAAATTCTAAATATTTTAAGTTTTGCAATCAATTATTGCTAAATCATGTAATAAACAATCGTTTAAAATATTTTAAAGGGAATCAAGTGACACTCAAAGCAACTAACTTTTGAACGTAGTTGCTTCTTGAATAAGTTGTTCAGCAAGAACATATTTCTTAAAGTGTCTATTAATTTTGCAATTAATTAAAAATTATTCGAAATTTTAAAGCATTTTCCTCAATATTATCGAATAATATTGTACAAAACCCCCTTTTTTGCAACAAATCTTTAAACATGGCACTTAATCAAATCTTTAAACATGGCTTTTAATGTCACTATTTTTTTTTATTTTAAAGCATTTATTTAATTTCTCTAAATTTTTTTCTTATTATGCGAGAGTTACTGAAATGCTTATTAATCTTTTTAATTGTGAAATAAATTTTTATAATGTAAACTTTAATTTAAGAACGGAAATTGTTTCAAAACATATTTAATTTTCGAAACTTACTATCATATTTTTATTTCAAATTTGATGTATGCGTCTCCATTTAGTATCATTTTAGAATAATTTTATGAACTTTTAGAAACGATAGCGAAATAATATTATAAAAAGGCATACGAAAAAATAGATAATGTTTTTCAGTTTGATAATATTTTAGAGTTGCATTCTTTCTGTAAATTCCATGATGTAAAACTTTAAACTCATTAAAATTAACGGTCTGATTTTATCAATTCAGACTAAGACAAGATTGATGAATCACACGGAAAATGTTATCATTCTGTAATTTTTGGGCTTCATTTTTGGAATCCTTGCTTGTGTCTTTATTTTGCTGAAACTCCAAATGTATTGTTTCTAGCCTGATTAAACTCATTTTTTTAAGCTCTATTAATTTTTAAAATATTTTGTTGTCGAGTGATTCTTCTGATTTCTTTTCAAAATCTGGAAGACAGAAATATATATTTCAATAAGATTTGCTGTTTTGAAAACTGTTCAATTCAGTGTACATTTTCATAAACTTGTACAGTATTTTTTTACATTTTACAAAGATTTAAGTAGTACATAAATATCGGCCTACTGAACTTATACCGATTAATCCACTTCTAAGTTATGATGTGTACGCTAAAAACCAAATGTGTTTTTAATGTTTTCTTTATTAATAATAAAAGTAAGAGAAGTTAAAAGAGTTTGACTTTCAAAAAAATATTATTAATTTTCACAACTCTTATTTAGACCTACAAAATGTAGATATCGTGTAGAACGTGTACTAATATGAATTAAACTCTGTATTGAAAAAAGAAAATTTAATATTTATCTAAGATAATTTAATTTCAAAATTTTATTTACAGTATTCCAAGAGTGAGGTTTTAAATTAAAACTGAAAAAAGAATTTATATAAACGTAAAGCCATCCTATTCAAGATATACTGAGGAAATATAATTGCATTCAATTATATAGCGAAAATGAATTTAATTACTATTTTGAATTGAAAAGTAGAAAATAGTGTAAAGGACTAAACAGAGAATAAATTAAAATAAAGAAAATTTTATCTCCATTTCTATTTCTATTTATAACGAGTGAACATAAAAATATTTTTTAATATCAATTGTAGATTTTGTTTATATTATAGATTTTAAAATTAATTTTTAATTTGTGATGTTTTTCGTACTGCTGAGACTATGCTGTTGAATATATGTATCATATAAGTGTTAAATTTATTATTAATTAAAATACTTTTTACCGATTTTCTGTGAACAGAGAAAACTGTAATTATGTTCTTGAGTAATAAGAATTAGCCCATATTCTTGTTTCAATAGAAGGATAAAATAATCAACTGAATTTGTACTAGCAAAACTTTTCATTCCAATATTTCCTGATTAAAACAAGTTTTAGAACTAATTATGAAATCCAATACTTTTAGTTTTATAATATCATAATATATCTTGAGAAATTATAATATGTAATTTTACAGAAGATACAATTATGATATTTAAAAAAAATATTTGTATTTATTCCGATATATTTAAGAAATAATCTGAATGATATTTTCATTTGAGAGTGGAAATTGATAGATATAGGAAAACAGTTTATCATCTTGTTTGAACTGCATTGTAATGGTTCAAGTAAAAGGATTAACAATTATTGGAGTTCAGCTTTATAATTTTGCATTTTTTTTCCCTATTTTATTGAATTGTACCAAATACCTCTTATATATCAATCATGCATCATAAAAACATTTTAGAAATAGCTGCAAGAACATAAATTTTACATTTCTTTTGTTTTCATATATTTTTTTAAAATTCAGATTTGATGGAATAAATTACATAATTATGATATTTGTAAGGAATCTTTTTTCTGTGTCTTTCCAAGTCTATTTTTATTGTAATTTTTTTTTTTTGGCTTTAAAAAAGTTTCTTTTATAGAAAAAAAAATTCTTTCACAGCACGTTATGTCCAGAAATATAAGTCATTTTTGCACAGATAAAAAGAATTATCTTAAAAAGAATTGCCTTATTAAAATGAATAAGTATTTAAAAAATACAAAAAATATATAATTTGTTGAATTTTTTCTTAGGGAAAATGTATTAAATGCAAAAAAAAAGAATACTACAAAAAACTATGACATGATTTTATAAAATGTCTTTGCACTTTAACGAGTTTTGTACAATATTAAAACTCTTATTTAAATCATATTATTAATACTTTGCTATTCCCTTTTTAACCTTAAAATTTAAAAGTTAGAAACATTAGAATTTATTTCAAATAAATACCTTCTAGAAGAAAAAGCCGCATAAAAATAAAAAGATACTAAATTGTAAAACAACACGCACATTTGCTCTTTAATTTTTGGCACCATTCAAATTCACATGTTCTTCTGACCTCCTGACCCACTGTCCTGTGAATTCCAATCCTCGCACTCATTCGATAACTTGTGCACACATCGAAACGAAAACATCTCGGAACTGTGAAAAAAATCCGCACTATCCCGTAACGGAATACCCCCTAAATTTATATTTGTTCCCTGGCCCACGATACACCTCAATGTCAAAAGGTGAACTTACAATTCCAATGCAGGACGAAGATATTTAAAACAATCTTTAATTTTTTCTCCGAGATCGTGCAATACCGCTGGAACAAGATCTGTTCTAAGAGACAGCAAAAATAAAAGCAGCAGATGCGAATCAAAAGGGAGAGAAAAAAAAAGCAACCGCATGACTTACCTACGACGGCTAAGTGCAGGGAAAATGATTTTTCCTAGGCGCTGTCCCTCCTGAACAGTTTTCGGACCCTTCAGCCGTTCGCTTTTGACCGTTTGCCACTGAATGTGAGAGGTTCTTCGGAGGTTTTAGCCTTTCGTTTCCGCGCATGCTCACTGCCTCCGCCCTGCATCCAAGCGGTTACCAAGGCGACCGAATCAACATTCGGGATAGGTTTTGCTGGAAGATTGACTGATTGCCCAAACGTGGTTACAGCTACCGGACGATACGGTTTCCAGGACGGGCCGGTCCGGATTTCGAATATCTATCTGTCTTCATAACGACAATATATCTGTCCCAAAGAGCATAAAAATTGCTCCAAAATTGGGTTCCGTAGTTTACATTAAAGACAAAACTCTTTTTAAAAGTGGTTGATTCAACTCTCTAAGCATAATTTAAATAAATAACAGATTTGTCTTTACCTGCTAACGTTCTATTTATAGAACATTTGTATTTCCCGTTCGTGACTGAAACGATTAGATTTCTCTCTCTCTCTCTCTCTCTCTCTCTCTCTCTCTCTCTCTCTTTTTGTTCCTACAACAAGTCAATATGTTTTTAAACTCTTGAATAGTTTTGAAGATACATATTCTAGTCATAAGTCAGATTATGAATACTGAGTGTTGTCATTTGAAAGTTTTTCTTTCCTTTGATTTATTTTTAAAACCACACTAAATAATCTAACACAATTTCTTTTCTATATTAATGCATTTAAAATTTTTTAATATTTTTATATGTAGGATATCCCACGGAGCTATTTTCTTTAACCGTCAATTTAGCTATTTCTATTTTTTTTTATTTTATCAACATCCGATTGTAGACGTAATTCAAAGCAAGAATTGTAAAAGGTTAGATCATTTCCCAAAAGACGGTAATTTTAATTAATACAACATTCGAGAACAACGCCATTTATCTAGCTTTTAAAAAACTGCACAATTAATGTTTAGACAGAGGCCTACTAACCTACGAAGAATACTTTCCGCGCATCTGCGTTTCCCGCTCGTAAAAATACACAATGGTATGTTTCAGCCACATAATGATATTTTTTACTCCTAACGTACTCTTAGATGGAATAATCTAATTCTCTGTTTATTTAATATCTCCATGTTTTAATCCATTTAATATTTCCTTGTAAATACTTCCCTTTATAAGTTTTTCCCTTTAATTCTAAATAAATTCTTTTATTTTTTTAAAGAAGTCTCTTCTTCATTCGTTTGCTTTATTTAAATCTTAATTTAGAAACTAAACCCCCGCTATCTGAAGAGTTTAATATTTTTGGAAGATTTGGTTAGACTCCCACATATATATAATATTTTTTTTCAAAAACGACAGCTTCCATTATAATTTCTATAGAAAATTCATGTAACAATCTGTCATTGCCATTTTAATTCGTACTTATTTTGTTAACTTCGTTGTTTTCATTTTCATTCAATAGTATTTCACTAAAGATTCTGCTTTAAAACAAATTGTGATTAACGGACAAGATGCTTATTGTTTTATTTGAATTTTATCTTATTAATTTATGTCGTTAACCGTTAAAAACCATTTATTAAGAAATAATGCAGAAAATGTTGAAAAACCATATTGCGTTGTAAAAATATATACATTGCACTAAGTTATTAAAAATTAATTTCATGTAAATAATAAACATATTGAGCAGTTTTTTAAAAGAATGGCCTATGTATTGCAGGGATGCAAAATTCCTAAATCCAACCCTGTATCTTTTACTTAATTCTAGTAATCTTGTAATAAAAATGACTCATTTATTATTAATTTTTTTGCAAACTAATATTGTTATGACTTTTATGTACAATGACCATAATATACAATAACCAATTTGTTATGACTTTTATGTACAATGCTGGATTTCCGATTTTTTATTTTTTTAAACGTAGTCATTTATTTCTTAAATTCCTTTTTATTTATTTATTTTTTTAATATCTTCGCTGAAACAGTTTCAGAAATTATAAAGTATAATAGATATGACAGATGTTGAAATTTTTTCAATGCTGTCAAAAAAAAAAAAAACTGTGATTCAGCTCGCTTGTTTCAATATTCATATTTGATTTACTTAAGAGATAAATTTGATTTATGTATTAGTACCCCTTTTTTGTATACTTAAAAATACAGAGCGTTTTATATTAGGCTTATGAAGTTGAAAATGCATTATGTATTTATTTCCTCTGACCCAATGGATAAAAAGTATGACTCAAAGTAGCAATTCTGCTGCCAAACCTTGCATACCAAATTTCATTTATCTACTTTGTTGTGTTTTTAAATATTGTCTTCATAAGCACACTAAAAGAAGAACCAGTGGATAACTCATACCAAAAATTGCATAATTATGAATAATTATAAAGATCGTATACTACAATCAACCCATCTAGCTGTTGCCCTTTTGAAGTATGAGTTCATATTCCACTAAATATCCCGTTAAGACTATCTTTTGATGGATTTAGTTAAAAATTAATTCTTCTTTACTATTTCGAATTACCAACGTACGAACAATGTCTAACCTTCGGGCAGACGCAGTTAATTGCATTCAAAATTTAATAGAGTTTTTCACTTTTTCTTTTCTTAAAATCACAAACCAAATTTCATCATTCTAGCTTAATATTTTCAAAAGGCGTCTGTTATTGCGTCATAAAATCTTATGAAAATATAGATTTAAAATCTTTTTCAAATATTTTATGAACATCTGAATCTTGCTCACAAAATATGTATTTATTTATTTTTTCGTTTTTTTACGATTATGTGCTTTTTATTTAGATATTTTAAAATAGCAAATGAAAATCCATTATAGAACTGTTTATACAGTAATCAGATGAAATGAATATCCAATAACACTTTTGATGAAATATTGTTATTATTCCTCTAGTAAATTTTAGTCTCTTAACGAATGAGAAATAATGAAAAATAAAAGCATAACATTGAGTGGACCATTATTAAAAGCTCCTATTTATTTAAGCAGAATCAATTAATCTGAGTTTAAGATACTTATTATAAATAAAAATCCTCACTTCACGAATAGAGATCCGAAATCGGAGTCCAAAATTAGATGTTGAAAGACAAGAATGATGTGAAAAAAACAGTTATTTTATCTCCTGCGTATGAGAAAAATAAATGATTATGAGGAAAAGTAAGGAAAAGTAATCTCTTTTTCTCAGAAATTATTCCCCGCAGTACTATTATTTAGCGCGAGAAGACATTAGACAGACAATGTGAAATTAAATAACGTTATATTTTGAATAAAATGTGTTTCAAACTTTATATAATCACTACAAGGGTCGTTCTATGCTTCTTTAATGTGGAATAAAAGTTTCATCTTTACGTTATTCTTACTGCATTTTTGAAACCTAAATCTTTTAAAAACATTTGCAACTTTATGTGGTTTTAATAAATATTCCTTTCAAGATTCAATTGCTAATATCCGATATAGAGATATATTGTGATCCCCTTTCCTGAAATTTTCAAATAAAATGATGCTTCTCATAAATTTTTTTCATTCCTTCATTTTTAATGTTTATTTAATGATGCTTTATATGAATTTCTACACAATAGTGAATCAATGTAAGAGTCTCAGAATTGATTAATCTATCCCTATCCCAACTAATAATAAGAATGAATGTGTTTTAGCACTATACATGGAAACCATTACATTTGTGGTTATTAAATTTAGTGCATATAGACTTTGCAGGATGCAAAAATGTACATCTCATAATTATTAACAGGATGTTGTTTTCGTTAGGGTTTTTTGAATATTTAAAGGCAACGAGTAACTGAAGCTCGAAATCGCATAGGCAATGAGTGAACCATAAATGGCAATATTCCTCAACATCTTTTAATCGCATTTTTTACCAGATTTTACCAGTATTGCATTATTATTATTATGTACACTTTTATGAAAGCAAATGCGTTTTTAAAAGATTAACATGCTTTTACCGTGAATGCATTTCCAAATTCGTTTAAACTACTTAAAAACTTAAATTAATTAAGACAAATAACAACTTAAAATTAATAATGTTCTCATATGATAACTTGAAATTTGCGATAAATTCATATTTTTTATAAATAATTTTTTGAAATTCTGTTTAAAAATTAAGTGAAATTTTTGGAATTATTCCTAAGAATTCTCGAAAATATTATAACAGAAAACTTATTTTTACAAGATTTTAAAATTAAAAAAAAAAGTTATATCAGTCTAATTATCATGCAAATTCTTTCAAAATTCTGACTATTATTTTTCTGTAACTTAAAAAAAATAAATCTCATTTTTGAACTGAAATTTGAACCATTTTCATTGTTTCTTGAAATATAGTTGAAAGCTAAACGAAGAATTCTGCTTAATATCTGTATGAATTGCATAAGGAATGAAAATATAAAGTGGCAATAGTATCGCAAATATTATGAACAGACAATTATGTCTCTAATAGCACTTCGATGTCGTGATACTTGACTTCATTCGTTTATATACACAATGAATAGAGTAGGAGGAGTCAAAACAAGAGTAGGTGTAGTCAATTATGTCTTTGCTAGCATTCAATGTTGGAATTACATTTGTCGAAGGAATCATGAATGTCAAGTAACGCATAAGATATTTTATAAAAAATAAATGTAATCTGTATATCCTACAAACAGGTCGCTAAAGGCGGCTAGAAAAACTCTTTTTTGAAAGGTGGAGGGGGAATATATTTTTTAGTGGACTCGAGAAATCAAAAGCGCTTTTTCGCAGACTGGTGAAATTAAATACTTGATATCTGCATTAAAGTTGTATGTTTTTGCCAAATGTTGTATTCCTGTATACATTCAAATTTTGGTATTCCCTAATTCCCGTATCTATTCACAGGAAGTATGTCGTTCTGTCCGAGATCAAGTGATAATTCCAACAGATAGAAAATGTATAAACTTTGATACACAATTTTAGCATCTAAATTATAGATGTGTATCAAAATGTCAACCATTGAGAAGAATCCATCAAGCGGTTGATAGTCTTTTGGTCTTTACATTTGCATACATTTAAAAGCAATAACTCAAAAATGTAATGATTTAAATAAATAAAATTTGGTATGCGTTCTTATTACTAAAATTGTAGCTTTTTGTATCAAATTTACATTTGAAATTTACGTATTTACCTAGGGAAAAGAGTCACTAAAAATGCCTACTCGATTTTCTTTTTCATACTGTGAAACACAAAACGCTCATGTATGAGCATATGGGGGGGAGGAAATTTGATCACTCTTCTTATCTAAGTTTCCCAGTTTTTACACAGGAGAAAAATGGAAACTACTTTAATGGGAGCATGCAAAAAGACTTCTGGGAAACATTCCAGCTTTTTTTTCTTATAAATATTAATACACAATGCATAATAAAAGTGTTAACAAACATAAAAGCTGCTTTTAAATAATATATTTTTATCCTCATTCAGTTCTTATGAAAATTATCATTTAATTTCAGTACAGGTGGACCAAACACTTATGCGTCTAATGCTTTAATGCCTCTGAAAACCATCACCCCACCCCAATCCTCAGACTTCCTCCACTATTGACCAATACTAGGGATTTTCCTATCTCTTGGTGAAAAACCCAATTCTGTTTTCTTGGAAATTCTACATCTACGTTTATTTGGATCGTTGAATGTCGTATAAATACAGAAATAAAGTCATCAGTGTTTATTTGATTTAAACCCACCTTATTAAGTATCAGTTTTTGATGGCTATGCAGCTGAAACGTTACGCGTGAGAAAATAAAATGAATTTAAAACAAATTATCTAAGGAATGGTATCTGAAACTAAATAAATGCATTTCGTAAAACACACAAAACAATTCATTACTTTTAATGTTAAGAGCTGAAAGCCATAATATCCCCTTTTAAGCTAAAACTATATTTTGAATTAAAATGAGAATATCATTAATAAATGAATTATAGCTTACGGCTTCTCAAAATAATTAAATTGTAATGCATTATTTTTAACGCCCAAACCCATTTTTTAGGTGTTTTGTAAATGTTTTAACGAATGATATATTTTAATTAAATGTAGCGAATAGCATTTAGTAGACGAGTTTATAATATTTTCATACGGTAGAAATGACAGCACGAAAAATAGACTAATTCTTTTTATACGTATTTCTAATAAAAACTAACTATTTAAATAATCGCCACAAAACCGTCATTAAAATCTAACTTTTACTTTATAATACTTTGAAAACATAAAAAATATTTTCTTGTAGTTGAATGTGATTTGCACTTAAAAGATTTTTTTTATTTCAATTTTTTCCTTATGTAATCATTTACATGGCACATTATTAGCCTTTTCATAGCCATTAAACAGTTCAGGTGCCTTAATCGATATTTCAAGTCTCCCCCCCCCCCTTAGAGAAAATAACGCTGGTTTATTTTTTACTAAAAAAATTCTACAGCTCTAATGTCTGATAGTATATCGGCAGTACCTAAAATTGAGCTATAATTGTGGAATATAATCATACGTTCATTGCTTTCATGGCCGTATTGTTTGATTGTATTATCTGGGAAGGTAAATTATAATTCTAGTAGAGGTGCCATTAGTTTGGCTAATGATTAAACCACCGACGTTAACTTATGTTATCTGTAATGGCTCTAATGATAAGTTGTGAGATCCGAAGTTCTCTCAGTTCATAATTCTCTTCAGCCATGCATCATGGAGAATGTTTCAGTTTTGATACGGTGCTTAAATATATTCTGTAGTAAATTTGCTACATGTTTAATAAAGTATAGTTGAAGAGCATTATAGAAAAGGATAATAGAGCTAAAAAGTTAATTAAATAATTTCCTCACGATATTCTATCATTTTGACAACTATGACATATCACGATGATTATCAAAATTATCATGACACGCAAGGCTAGGATAGCCTAGTTGGTAGGGTGTTGTTTCGTATCCCTTGGACTGTGAATTCAAACCTGCCACCCGAAGACTCACCATGTATGTGATGGCTGGCGCACGTTAAATCTATTGTGGTCACAAAGTCCTCCATGTCAAGAGTAATACCACTAGTGGTACTGGGTCAGAGGTAATCATTCTCTGTTCCAGATCTAAATTATGATCTGTGGATGAATGAATGAAATGCATGAATGAAGTCCGCCTATAGATAAGGTTTATTACGTGTGTGAGCTAGACATCGGACTTCTGCCTTCGGGTGTTCAGAGATCCTTACCCTATATA
>JAOUZG010027726.1:261009-278073 GCA_026289955.1 Argiope argentata
ATGATGAAATGTTTATTCCTTTTTCTTTTAACAGCATTTTCTTAGTTAACGTTGTTTTCATTTTTATGTTCCTCTAATAACCGTTAATATGTTTATTCCTTTTTTTTTATACAGTATTTTCTTAGTTACTGTTGTTCGCATTTTTATGTTCCTCTAATAACTGTTCATTTGTTTGAAAATTACTATATTTGGAGACAAGGTGTTTTTTTTTTTAAAATCTAAATTCGTATCTTTTTTTTAACTGGTTCTTTGAATTGTTTTATGAAAATTAAGCTGATTAAACTGCACTTCCGTGCTCGGTGGGGGTTGCATTGCGGCAGCTCAACGTTATATCCGAATGGCTTCTGCCGGGACGTAGAATACCTATGCCATGCCCTCAGAAGTTACTCACCCCTCCTTCCGTTGTAAAGCAAAACATGAGAACAACAACATCCATCATGGCGCGTAGACCAAATATTATATTCTATAGCTAATTGTTATAAAGAATTCCAAGATGTAGTTTGGATATTGATATAACTACTATTTTTGTCTAGAACAGATTTTAAACTTGTGTTTCAGATTAGAATAAAATAATTTAAAAATAAAAATCTCTATCGAAATATAAAGAAAACGATAGTTAATGTCTTTTTGAATATGCAGAATCTTTATCTTCAATCATTACCATATAACATAAAATTAAACAAAGTTTAATCGACTTTTTAAGGAGGAATTTGGAATATTGCGAAAATAAAATTTAGTTACGAAATAATAATTTCGCTTTATGTTATCTACAGCTGATTTTTTTTTATCTCGACGAATAATAGTCTGTGGTCACATAGCCTAGACCGTTTAACCTACAGTTACCAAAAAAGACCGAGCGAAAATTTGTCAATATGAGGAGGGAGGAATTTGTCTCTTGTCAATATGGAGATATGAATCTGTCTCTTTGCCTGCAAAATGTGAAAGATTAAATTAATATTTTGATATCGAAAATGTGGGCAAATCATGTTTCATTGTGGAACTTTTGAATCGGATATTGGTCCATCGGCAAATGTTTGCTGTGGCATGGACAGATTAAGTTACCAGCATTGAAAGAATGACCAAGTGGAATTTAAATCAAGCTAACTAAATCCAATGAGCATCGGGTGCAATTTCGGATAGCATCGAGATTGGAGAGTTAAACCCTCTAGTATATGTACTAATTATATATTAGATGACTTTTTGCCTCGAACTACAAGATCTGTCTAAATTTTCTAAGCCTGAGGTTACTAAACCTACAGCTGCCATGTAATTTTTGGTATGTCGCAATGTATATGTCTTTCTTCGCTGTTTAAAAATATGATGTAATGTAAAAATTGTCATCAAGCCTCTCAGAATTATTTTTTATAAAAATATATCTGATAATGAAGGTCCATTTTAAAATTAGAGGGTTACATTTAGAGTAATTAAAGCGTGCTTTTTATCACATTTTTTATGATGAAATGAATTTTTATATATTCAAACTTCATCAAATTATAATCACCATGACAAAAAATATCAAGAGCACATTTAAATTAAATCTCAAAAATTAATCTTTATTAATCGTAAAGACGTGTGTGTGTGTGTGCGCGCGCGCGTTGCGTGCCCCTAAGAGAGTGAAAATGCTTATGATCAATTTTTACCTCGATGATTTCCAAACATTTTATTAAAAAAAATAATAAATTTATAATCATTTCACAATTTTTTTGAAAAAAAAATTTTTTTTATTCCAGTTTAAAAATTATTCATTTTTTTCTCCGTGATACTTCCCAAAAATATCATTACCTAATTCTAATGCTCGTACCATTTTAAAGGTTAAGAATTGTATTCTCATTTATATCTATTTAATTATTGTGCTAATTATTTCCTGAATTTTGATAATTTTTTTTGTTTGATGTTGCTCTGGATATCAAACCGTTATCATTGTTTCCTAAAGTGCTTATCGTGTGAATTTCTTTCATTGTTGAATGCTAAATAATTATGGGTTCTGTTTAATATATAAACAGTTTACAAGACAGAAAAATGTAGATATAATACCACGAAATTTAAAAGTTAGAGAAATTGCAGATAATTTACATTTTTAATAGCTCTATAAGGCGATAACCATAACATTGAAAGGGTTTTACGCGAACATTGATGAGAGAACATGTAAGCGATTTAAAATAATGGAACTTTAATGCCTGACAATTTGACAGAATCATGGACATGAAAATATATCAGAATCTTTTAAATAAATTCAAATACAATCGATATCTCTATTAAAGAAGTAGATGGCGAAATATCCTTTAAGCAGATTATTGTTCTTCCATTAGGATATTTTATCACATTTATAAAAATTTTCATTTGAAAATTGAAAGTTGCTATCTTTAAAAACACCGAGAAATAAAACATTTTCACGTATTTTAAGATTTTGTTCACACGAGAAGCACGAAATTTTCGTTTTAATACGTCTTGTTTGATGTAATTTAGATATTAATTTATTTTGTTAATTAAATTAAGAATTCATTTTGTTTTTGCAGTTCGAAACGTAAAAAAATAATTATCTTTAGTTTTAAATCATTGTTTAATAAAGGAACTCTTTTAGGACAACTGTTACTCTGTTAAAAATATCTTGGACCTTATTAAATATTTCGTTTTGTCTCGTTGTTATTACAGCGTTCAATTATTTCTCTCTATATATAATCTTTGTTTACTTAAGGTGGAAGGTTCCTCATATGTGATCCGCTTTGAACTTTAAAAAATGTGTTTATAAATATGTCATAAAAAATTTTGAAAGAAAAGATTAGCGATGACTTGTAACTGACTGGCTTTGAAGTGAGGATATAATATATAACAAAAAATTGTAGATCTGAGCTCACTGACATTTGCTAAAACACAGCACAGAAATGTATAAAAAATCTTATAATTAATTATATATATTTTTTAAAAAATGTTGAATGTTATTTGAAAACACTAAAGTGTTTCTAAGTTTCATAAATGCACATTTCGAAATTGGCGCTGTATTGAATTTTATAAATAAAAATAAATATATAAGAATAAATATAAAAAATGAAAGAAATTTAGATGGCTCCAAAAACAAAAATTTAAAGACTAAAAATTTGGATTCAAAGTATCTGGGGAAAGCAATGGAATTACAAAGAAGTGTTGAAGATAAATGAAATTTTAATTTTCTTCGAAATTTTAAAAATATTTGATTGATCAGTCAGTTTAGTTTCTTTTACTGGTAAAAAGAACTGCATTAAAAACGAATTGTTTTTTTTAAATGTTTTTGTTGCTAGTGTTTTCTAAAATTGTCTACTCCTTGCTTACTTTCATGAAACAGAAAAAAAATGTCCTTCGTATGCTTCTATTTATTTTTATTTTTCGTCGCTGTAAGAATATCTAATGAATATTGTTATTTTTTGAATTGACATTATTCTAAGTTGAAAAATAATGAAGAATCTAGTAAATAAAGATTGAAAATAAAGAGTTCCGTTTTTTATGTCTTGTTCACTCAGGATTACATTTAATAATAAAAGATGAGCTAAAAAAATTTATAAATAGAACATAAATCCTAGATTTTTTTTAATAGCTAACCTTTAATGTACCAAAAAATTTGGAGATTAATTAATCATTTTCTTTTTTATAAATCATTGTTGTAAGTATTTTGAAAATATTAAATAACTTTTTTTAAACATTCAATTAATTGGCTAAAATACTAGGAAAAGAAAATTCATTTAAATTGGTGGAATAATTGATATTTACTTTATGAAAACTTTAAATTAATGTTTTTCCTTTGAGGTTAGGCAAGAGAATATAATTAATTGAATGAAAAAACTATTATCAAATTCTTTTTTAGAAAGCACAAAGCATTTAAGCTATATATTATGTGGTATTTCAAAGCAATTTTTACGAAGAGAGATTATTGAAATCGCCAAAACTTTTAACAACAACATTTGGATGATTTTTCACAATTTACAGTATCTAGACGATTTTTGGTATTGTATATCTCTATAAGCTAACTTATGTATATAATAGCTGAAAAATGGCTAATGACATTTGATCAGCAATTTTTGTTTTAAAATCATATCTAGACGAAGTCCGTCAATTTGAAATCTGAGAGACCATAAACATTAGAATAAGGTAGCTCAAAAACTCAATATGTTAGAAGAAAAAAATTAATTGATTAAATTTCAGAATAAATCCACCAATGATTTGATTGTCTGTGTGAATGCTTGAAGTTCAAGTATGTGTTCATTGAAGGGAGAATGAATATTATGATCAAAAAATGCAACAAGTGAGAGCGAAGAGTTTTGATACATAATCTTCACGTCCTATGTATCTATGCCTGACATACAAGAACTATGGTAAAGAAGAAGAAAACACTACTGTTTCTTAATATGCATATGCTTCTTCACAAATATCCTTTTTTCGTAAATATTTTTCAAACTGAGATTCTCTTTCTTGCCACTATTTCTTTCTATTGGTTTTTTTAACTTCATCCTTGTATCTTTAACAAATGAAACAATCAAATCATTCATACATTTTTTTTCATGCGGAATATTCTTCCGCATATTATTACTCCAAATAATTTTCCTATAATATTTGAAAGTTGAAAACTATTATAAGCAGTTTCATATTATTATCATTTCATGTTTGTAACCTATAAGTAGTTATTTTTTAATAAAAATCTCGCAAGATGACTTATCGTATTTAATAAAGAAAACCATTCCATGACTATGGTTATGGATATATGAGGATATGAGACAGCGTACTGCTCTGTAACTACGTCTGACTTATGACTTTTTATCAAAGGATAAAATATCTTGGATATATAAACTCGATAACTAAAATCCATAATAAACTGTATATGATGAATCTTGAGTATTACAATATTATCTATTATCATAAATCTGTCTACAACTATATTGTCTCTTGGTCCAGTAGACAGTATTATTTACACCACAGTTGGCCACAACAAATCCTGTCGATACTGCTACGTTCAGTGGTGGCGGGGTGGTCGGCTGTACACAAGAAGAAGTATTATTTACTTAATATGTTTGGAACATATAACATTTATTTTGGGAAATGGCGTCTCATGATTCAGAATGTGAAGTAGGAGAATGTAAATGAGCGATTTTTGAATCTGTGCTTTTAAATGATGACTCTTTCATTTCTTTGATTATTTTGTAGTAAAGCGATTGTGAAAGGAGTAAAGAATGGAATGTGAATATGTGTTTGTTGCTTATGGATTATTCAATAAATCAACCAGAGACTGACCGGTTCTAAAAATATCAGCTATCTGTAATTATCCTCTGTTATTATTCTCTTTCTATTTCCCCCTGAAATTATAGGGAAGAAAACCGAGAATGAACTTTCGAGACTTTTTCATCTACCGTTGAAATCAAAACTTGGTGAAAAACTGGTGTTTTAATAGAAAATCACGTATCCAATTTCATTTAATTAGGTTATTTGATCCAAGGCGTTTATTTACATGCGAAAGAATATACTTGCTGGAGGCGTCCTGGCTTAAGGTTGGAACGTCTTCCCCGTGATCTGGGCATCCCGGGTTCGAGTCCCGATTCGGGCATAGTTGTTGTTCTGTGTTCTATCTGTAAAGTGTGCGAATGCTCCCCCCTGTAAAAAGGGGCTGTGCAAGCGAATGTGACGAGTGAGTAGCACAAGTCGTACTCTTGGCCCTAGTTGGCGCTACTACAAAACAAAGAGACTTTGATTAGATTTAAATCGCTGACTACCTCAGTGAGCTTGTCCATGGCAAGTGCTATAAGAAACAACAACAACAGAATAAATTTAGCAATGATCAACTCTGAAAGATTTAGTTCAAAACTTAATAAGAATCTGCATTTTAAATGCTAAATCTGTCGGCCAAATTTTATCTACTTTTTTTTCGTTTTGTATTCACCGTATTCTTTTGTAATGTAATATTTAACTGTCAGACTACTTATGAATGGATTTCACTCAAAATTTCATCTCTAAATATTGGTGTAAAGGATTTATTACATATTTCATCTGTCTATCTCATTGGGATTTCTAATCGTCATTTTTTCAGGCATACTTCTAAAAAATGTGTTTTTCGACCTCAGAAGGGTTTGAAATATCCAGATTAATTATAACGTCGAATTCGAATTTTTCAACGATTTATTTTCTCTCTGCATAATCTTATACATGAAAGAGAGAAGAAAATTGTTTTAATGAAATATTTAGGACTACGACCGAGGAATGAAATCTAACTTGCTAGAACGAATCAAGCCATTGAAATCAAAACTCAAGATAAACGAGAGTCGTAAATATGATACGTGTCTTCACAGTTGCGATGTGTTGATATTTTCAGACTCAATGCTCGTGGCATCGCGTTCTTTCCTTTGTGAAAAAGGTGCCATAGTTCTTTTTTTAAAATAAGTAAATGAAAGCAGAGGAAACGCATGAATCAATTTCTTGAACTAAGATTTTAACATACATTGTCCAAAGAGATATTATTGATTTCACTAATAAAGAAATCAATAATAGGAAATTCAATGTCATGTGAATTTTATACTTGAATTTTTACTGGTAATTCTATATTGATCCTATCGGTAATTTATTAATTGCAATAATTGTGAAATTGATTAAACGCATTTGTACATACAGTAAAAACGATACTCCTACCAATATCAGTTGGGTTGGAAGGAAATTAACAAGTTTTGCAGATTCCAAAAATTTGGAAAGTACAGTAATTCAAAATTTGCATTTAGATGAACCAAAAAAATTATTGTCAAAATATAAATAGAAATACAGCACGATAAGTTATTCATGACACAAAAAAGGGATTAAAAAGAACTAGAATATTTTATACAGGGAAATATGTGAAGAAAATAAATTGTTAAAGAAATTCATCCGATGGATGCACAATGCAAGAGATTCAGTAAGCTCCATAACTGATAATGGAATTTTATTTTGTAATTGAACGTGAAACACTTGCTAGTAAAGCATAATCGAAGCATACACGAATTTAACACTTAAAAAACAAATATTTTTATTGGGATATCGCCATAACTCTTGTGTTTTCCTGAATCTTTATTATTGTCAGTCGGTGATCACTGTCTTGCCAGACATTAAAAATAGATGTATATCTTTTTTACAGCGCATATACTAAAACTACTGAGAAATTATGCTATTGATTCGTAAAGAGAATAAAATAGTTTACGATTTTTTTACTAAGTACTAAGCCTTCAAACAGGTAATCTGTAAAAGCTTTATCTATGTTAGGATTATTCGTTTAAAATTCGGTCACATTTCAGAGACTAAAGCGTCGATTAGTTATGTTTCTTGTAGTTATGTCGATTAGTTATGTACTTTTTAATACATATTGACGAATATATTACCAATTCATATATTTTATAAAGCAAAAAAATTACCCATGCGTCAACATTATTTATAATTTTTTTTAATCTTGAAATTTCTGTATATTATTTAATATGGGAATATAACTTATTTTAACATCTTTTTGTCACAACATACAAGATTCAAATTAAATATCTTAGTATTATGTTTTTCCTTTATATTCACAGTATTGAGAGTTTTTGCTACTTATCAGTAGGAGCAGAGAAATTTACTAATTGTTAGGAACTGAAAAATTTGGTAACATCAATAACATTAGTTTATCTCCCTTCACGGATGGAATAATTATATATGTGCGATAAGAAAGATATTTTAGTACAAGCACAACTTCAAATAAATCCTAAAATTTATTTACACATTATGTTTATATGCAATAATAATTATAGTAAAGAAATTTTTTTAACTCTTTATATTGGTTTGAAGACCATAAGAAATTTACATAATTTTAGTCTAATTAATTACTTCTTAATATTGAAGTCCTCTGATTCAAATGAGTTTCATACAAGTGTAATTAAATTTTTCAAAACTTAAGAAAATTCAAAATACCTAGTATGGAATTTTATTTTCTCTTAAATTCATAGATTTTCAGAGTTTCAAAAACGGGCTAATAGAAATTTATTTACTCTGGCATACGACCATTGACATAACAATAATAAAAAATTAACATTTCAATGTTACCAATCTTATTTCCAAGCACTTTTTACTTTAATTTTAAACAAGTTTTCAAAATTAGCTTCAAATATAATTTTTACTACAATTATGAGACATTAAAATTGTGTGTAAAAAAATTCTGAATTTTTCAATAACTCTCGTGCGTTTAAATAAGAACAAAAATTGGGCTTTTTGTTTATAATGAATAAATGTTTTAACATTTTAAAACAATAGATTTTTTTACAGAGCAATTTTGTAAGCTGAATTTTTTTTCTCTAAACTACAGGATATCAAAATTGTTACATGGAGAATGCAACGCCTGATGCAATCAAATATGGTGAAGATAAGACGGAAGTTTCAATTTTAAAATATCGTGCTTTATTATTTTAGATTAGATGTCCTATTCTCTTTTTTTCTTTTTTCTACCCTTTTTTTCTTTCTTTTTTTCTAACTTTTTCTTTTTTTAAAGAATTGCAGGAATAAACTGAAACTAATTATGTCCTATCTAGTACAAAAATTTTTGAAGTTAATTATAAAATAGTAAAAGTGGAATTAAATTCCTATGCCACCATTTAAGAAAATTTCAAAAAGCATCCACTTTTCGACAATTTTTTAAAAGCATTTTTTTACTGAGCAAATATTGTCGTTATACTGGGTTATAGACACCTTACATTGAGTTTTGAAAACTACTATTTTAGCCTTTTAAGATTATCTTCTAACCATAGGAGAAAAAAAACTTGCGAAGGAGATCAAATCTTTGTATAAAAACGTAACATGTTTCATGAGTAAATTATAATCAGTGGAAAATAACTTGTGTCAAATTAAATTCAAATTTATTCTAAGATGAAATTAAAAATGTCTGTTTACTGTATGAATGGCAAATAATATCAAATTAGTAATTTTAATAAAAAAAATTTTAGTTTTATGGTTGATGTGGATTTTTATATTTTATATTTCGTCTCCTAGTGAAGTTACAACAATGAGATTTTTTTTGCCCACTAATTGTAAGATTTATTTTCTAGTAACACTGCAGTTTTTGAAAACCTTTTTCAACTCACTCATTTTTTTTTATTTATCTGCTTCTATTTTTTGAGCTGGCGTTGCTATATTGATCACATTGCACCAGACTTAGTAGTAAAAAATTATGTCGGGATACAAGCTCGTTTACAAATAAATAAAAAGCAATGTGAAATTTTTCAGTCGAGCTTGAAAAATGCCTATATCAGAGAATAAAAGCCGAAGAATAAACTAAGCAGAGTAAAATAATAAAATAAATAAATGAAATGGAAGGCTTGAAATTCCAACATTTCAACCCACTCATAAGAGTTAAATCACTATAGATAGGAGTCATTGTAGTCTTTTTTTTTTCGGCTTGAAAATCTGACCGCCATATTTAGGACTCCTACATTTACATTTCTTTTGCTTTTCCTAAAGCTTTTTTCATAAGAAGAAAAAATATTCAGTTTTGTCCTTAAAGTAGGTTTTTCGTTGATCTGATGTTTTCTGTAGTGTGTATTGGTAAGAGTTATCTAAGTTAAGGTTTCTTCAGAAAAAATATGCTGTCAATTACCATGTTGTTGAATTCCCCCATTGGCCAGCAGTGCTAGACCAGGTCCATGACTGGATAGGGAAATATTGCAGCCTCTATTGGTCACAAGGACCAGAGCACCTAGAAATCACACACATTTGCTTGCACAGCCCCTTTTTACACGGGGGCGCATTCACACAGCTCACAGATAGCACACAAAAAAAACAACCATGTGCTAACCGGAACTCCCAGAACACGAAGAAAACGCGCTACCTCTGTGCCAGAAAGCCGGAAAAATTGGTTTAGTGTAGTTTAGTAATATTAACGTCCCATTGTAGGGCAATACTGGCCTATTTGGGGGACAAACGTAATTTCGAGCCACGGTCAGATGACGAGGATGACACATGAGTTGGCACCCCCTCTCCTCACCATGCCACATCAGCGTGAAAACACTTGGGCAGGACGTTTAGCATTCACCAGACCCCCTCACACGACGGTTCTTCGGTGAAATCAAGTCTCGAACTTGAAACCCAATGGCACATGAGCTGAGACCTTACTACAAAACCACCGTACCCCCCCACCAGAAAACAGGTTTATTTATTTATTTATTTTTAGTTTTAGAATGTTTTATGTCTTCATTAATTGCTTCAACCTATCAGATACCTGCTTTACTCTGTAATTTCGAAAATTCTCAATTAACTCATCGTAAATTTTCAGAAGAATGACTAGTATTGGAGAGAATAGGGTGAAAATATTAACATGATGCTGACCTACTATCTGTAAAATGCACCATGGACTTTCTAGGTTCAAATATCATTCAAAACTATCTACAGAGTGTTGGACTTAAAATTACCAAATTTGGTCGATAGCTATTTCTTGAATAGTTAACACTCACTTTCAAAGAAAAATTATTCAGAAATTTTATATTCTTAATTAAAATTCAATCAAAAGGTCAAGGCCTTTCGTGAATAATAAGGGATAATGGAATTACATAAAAATTATTATAAAACTCTATAAACTTAAAAAAATAAAGATTAAGTAAAAATAAACCTTAACGATGCCAGTTTTAATTCTTTGCAATGTTATTCTCTAATTTTAATAATTTTCTAGAAATATCTTAAAGATATTTTCAGTAATGCTTTTCATTGCCTCAACAATTGCATTTATGCTAATAAATTATATTAAATATATATTTTCACTTTATCTATCTCTATTGTGCAGTTAAAAGTAAGTTTTAAAAACAAATTAAAAATAGATGAACTAAATTTAGTTTTGAGACTAATACCCTTCGATGCTTCGTAATAAATTTTTGTATTTTCTTTGAAATAATTATTATTTTACAATTATTAATGAAATGATTACTTATCAACTAACAATGTAACGAATTAAAAAAAATTCAAATTTAGGGAAAAGTTGGGGATATTTTCCACTTTTTATGATATTTTGAAATCCAAGCTGAAACGAAGCATATGGAATCATTTTATTATTCAAGATGTGCCCTTTTTTCGTTTTTAATGACATGAAAAAATGTAATATGAACGCTTCAGTATAAAATTAGATGTTCACAATTTATAAAATTTAATTATTTTCAATGATCATTATATAAGTTCTTTAAATTTCGAGTAATTTTGAATTATTATTATTATTATTATTATTGAATTGTCATTTGTTTGAATAAAGTTATGGAATAAAACATTAAAAAAAAATTAGAATATTCTACGGTAAATTTGAAGAATGTTTGTAAATTCAATACTAGATAGGCGATTATTTCAGCCATCTTTAACTAAAATTTGATTTTTCTCTTGTATCAAAAAGTGTTTCCTCATTTTTCTCCGATGTATCTATCGTAGTATAATTAATGGATTCCACAAATTACGATCTGTATTTTTCGGAAACTTTCTTCCAGTAAAAATATTGATAAAATTTTACTTTTAATAAATCTTTTTAAAAAACACTTAAGATTTGTAATTACTTAATTTTTTTACATCTAATAAACATTTGTTTACCACATTATTAATCTTCTAATGCAACATTGATCTTTTGTACTTTACTTTCCCTAAACATGGACATGTCATCTTTGTAAATCTTGTAATCTTGTAATCATCTTTGTAAAAAACACACAACAATTTTTTTATGAATTTGATCATTTCAAGTTTGTTTCTTATTTACAATTTGTACGAATCTACATGGTGATTTTTTTTAAACTTCTGAAAGTATTCGTTCCTCCAAATTTTTGCTGAATTTTATATTCCTACCCCCCCCCCACCAAAAAAAACACGCCTCATTTTTTTTTTTCGGATTTTAAAACTTTTCGCGTTTTCGGGCATTCATTAGGGTGGGTATAATTTATTAAAATAAGGATGAGAGGAAAGAGGAGATTTTTACATTTAACAAAAAAGTAAATTCAGATTACAAGCAAACTAAATTGAAATACAATAATAAGGTGTGAAAAGACACGATATTCATTCATGGAAAAAAAATGAACGAAAAACCGTCCAATAAGGTGGGAATCAAAGTCAAAGAATGAAGAAAAATTCTGGAAATGCGCTCATTTTTCCCTCTCAGCCCTTCGGGGGATAGAATAGCCGAAAAATGGTCGTCTTAGAATACTGAAACGAACAATACATCCCTGTTATGCTAATATTTTTCTAACTGCCTTTCCTTTACCCTACTTCATAATTTTCCACAATGCTTTAAATTATTCATCATTAATTTTTCTTAGAGACGTTTCAAAGCCTACTTTCCTATTTACCAAAAATTCTAAATATTTTAGACAACGCTTACTTATTTTTCAGAGGTTTCCATTTCTTCCTATTCTTTTCTGACTCTTTCAATTAGATAGCTATTATTCTCACCATTATTTTCTTTTCTTACTTTAGAATCAAACTAATAATTTTGCTGGCAACTCATCTCTTTCTTTCTTTTTTAATTTCTACTCTTAATTCACTCTCTCTATATATATATTTTTGTCAAATTTTCAATCGTTAAAAAAATGTTTTTTATTCAACCACTCAAGCTATAAATTCCTTGAAGATTGAATTAATTCTCTGTCAGAAAAATTCCTTCAGACAGTGTATAGCCCCTTCGTTATGTTTGGAGTTATAAAAGGTGTTTAATATAATAATGGTCATTTCGCAGTGGTTTTAATGATAATATGTGTTTATCTGGGAAGAAGACTGCAAAAAAAAACGGAATGAATTTGGGATAAACGTACTATACTCGTTGACCAAAATTATTTACAAATTTAAGTGCAAAGACATGCAGTGACGGTTAAAGTTAAGGATATGTGGTATTGTCGAAAATTATATACTTCTATCACAATTTGAGAGGAACACGTCAAAGATATATGTCTAAAACGTAACGAATTAAATCATGGAAATTTAACACGTCTTTATTTGGCTAAAATTGATCTAGACTAAAGTAAATGAAAAGTGAGTGAACGTGTTGAGTGCTACTTCAAAACTTAGTTTTTGTAACGGAAAAAAAATAACAAATTCCAGTATACAACATATATTGCCCATATAATTGCAGGTGCAATTTTTTTTCTATATAGAGAAGATACCTTAAAAAACATTAATTCATTTTTTTTCTTTTCTTTTCTTTTCATTTGATCTCTTTTATCAATATATCAATAATATAGTTTCATTTTTATATTTGGGAATCTGCATTGCATTTTGATTAAATCTGGCAATGGGTTGTCTATCTTTTCTTTCATATGTACAGACAATAATTCAAAACCATTACAAAGAAGTCGAGTGGATTTTGGCATGGCATCTTTACACCAATTTTGGACTAAATCTGTGGAAAGCTGATTTTTTTGTCCACATGTATGTAAAAAGGATAATGAAAAAAAACTAGACTAATGAAGTTTGGGAAGTAGTCTTATAAATTGTGCCTTGTTGGCATCCAATTTTGAGCTTGGTTATTCAAAAGGAAGAAGAGCGAATAATTATTTACTCTATTCTTTTTACTAAAATGTGAAACTACAAACATGAAACACAAAACATGGCATATGAAGGCAGAATACATAAAAGCTGTGGAAGAAATATTACAATGATTTAAAGCATTCAAATTTCATATTTCAGTTTTTCGTATTTGGAACGATCTTCCATTAATCAAAGCATAATTTTTAAGAAAAAAATGGAATAGTGTTTACAAAATGAGATAAAATAAAGGACATAAATTCGCAGACATATTTCGCAATACATTTCAAAATATTAAGCAAGCATGAGATTGAACCAAAAATTTTGAAACATCACTTCTAATCACTCAGAAGATGATTTCCAACTTGGCAGATTAGGTAGCTGCAATCAGACCTCTAAACTAAGAGAGGACCTCAGAAATGTAAATTTTAAAACTTTATTTTTCGGGTTGACAAATAAATAAATTTATTTTTAAAAAAATACAAATTCTGTTAGCTATTAAAAATTTTAATTCTTTTATGAGCATAATCAGATTCATAACATTTATTTAGCTACAATATATTCAAATACAAATGCTCATCATCCCAATAAATAATAAGTAATATAAAAAAATTGAATCAATTTTTACTTAGGTCAGCAAATTTTTTTTATTAAATAATTACAACTAATATAAATAATTTATGAAAAAAAAATTGATTTTCGCAAGAATTGAACTCGCATTCTTCACCTTCATGTGAAAAATACTGAAATCCTCGCATTTTTCCGATTGAGCTACTGCTTGTTGATTTCAACTTTCATTAAAAACTGATAAAACTCTATTTTAAGTATTAAAAACTAATGAAATTTAATTAATGAATTCAAATTTGAAAAAACTGTATTAACATCGAGTGTCATCCACTACAAGTTTTAAAAAATACATTTGGACTTGATTGGGTGAATGAAAAGTATTTTATTAACGATTGAAAATTTGAACAAGAAATATATATATAGGGAGAGTGTGAATTAATAGTAGGAATTGAAAAAATGACAGTTTATACTAACGTTAATGTCTGGAAAGCGTGGTAAATAAATGAAGAAAATATATGTTTAGGGAAAGTTAACCAATTAAAACAACATAACTTTAAATAGATCATTAAAATGTAGATGAATTTAAAAATATGTTGAAATATAAAACTGGATTGGCTAATTTATTAAAAGACCGGCTTTCCATTGCGCCTACTTAGGGTCGCAAACTATCTAAATCCGCTATTGCAACCTCCTTTAAAGAGCTCGGACTGAGGGAAGACTTACACCCCCAAAAAAAACCCAGTTACCAAACTAATCAAAAATAAATAAATTATTTTGACTTTTCAATAATTATCTTCTATCTTTGAAATAATGCTTCTATCTTTGCTTCTATCTTTCAAAGTAATTTTTGAAATAACGTTTTTAAGATCTTTACAAAAAAATTATTTTAAAAAATCCTCAGATATGGATATTTTGTTGGCAGAATTGGAACGAAACCTCTGTGGAAGATCAGAGGAATTTTAGAAGGGGAAAAGATTGATTTTCTGTTGAAAATGCTTATATGGGAAAATCAGCTATGGGAAAATCAGGGAAAATCAGCTTTCTTTTAGTGCTGATGATGGTGGCTCCCATTAAAATTCAACTATTATAAGTAAAATTTATAATTCATCAGAGATTAGAATTATTAATAAAAAATGTATTCATCTCAATTCAGTTTGAAATCTATTTTTACTCATGCATATACCAACCCTAATACCAACAATTTCAAAATTCCTTATATATTACTTAAACTAAGCGGCAACTATTAAAACATCTTTTATTTTTTAAATATACCAGTTTTCATAAATATTGATACTTTTTCTATTCTGTTCATAATAATCCTCCAATTCAATTTTGTTCAGCTTGCTCTGTAAATTTTGTGGGTTTTTTTTGTTATGGTTTTTTTTAATGAATAATTATAAATAACTTATTTTCTAAAAGGGCACTCAAGTTTGAGGAAGAGCTCGATTTCAACTGCACTGCCTGATGGGAAGAGCTGCCCTTGGCGAATGGCAATTATTCCATTCGAACTCGAAATCGAAGCGTCGAATATTTCACACACTTTCTCATGACATTGGTTTCACAATGACGAAAAACTAATGCGACTCATGCCACGTAGCAAAAGCCTCTCTGGTGCCTGGCGAAGAATTAATTTTGAGTCAAATTTATGAACTTCCGCTTTTATTGATGCTATGAAAAGAGCGAGCGTGAGTTGGGTGATTTATTTATGGGACACAGTAACAAAGGCAGATGATTTATTTAAATTTGAAAACACAAATAGAGTTCTATGTTGTTGGTTCAAAATTTAAAAAAAGCAATCACTCATGGCCATTAAATGTGCAAAAAATATGACCTTTGTTTTCGGAATAAGGTTCTTTCTCCTGCTCATATTTTTAAACTAATATTTCCTTTCTGCCCTTCTTTAATTAATTATTATCAAGTTATTTTTTAACATTATTGTTTGAACCCATTTGTAAGAATACTTAGAAAAGAATTGTTTCATGAAACGCAATAAAACTTCACTATGTTTTTATTATTGAAAGGAAAATTTTACTTTTTGACAAAAACAATGCTTATTTCTTTTTGAGATATTGAATTCAAATGAAGAAAAAAATCAATATTTGTATGAATTCTGTAAGTTTTTTCTTTCAGATTTTATTGTAGAATAAATTAAAATCAGTAAACGACGAATATAATCTTCAACTTCGGTGTAAACAATACAGAATATAGCGACAAAGGCTGTTATCCCCCTGCGTTATGAAATAAATATATACAACAATATTTTAAAATCTAACTTAAATTCTAATTCATTTTCAAACTAATTAATTTCATTCAAATTCTAATTAGTTTTAATATGGGTAATCTTGGTTTAACCCGTATTAACTTGATTCTATTAAAATGTTCTCTTATTTCCTGATCCAATTCCACCTGTTTTATACAATCAATACTTCAAGAAAACTACTTTAATTAGTACTTTCATAAATTAATTCTAAGCAAATAGTTTTAAAAGATGCCTAAATTTCATTATCTAAATCGACAAATATGAAGAAATCTCCATCCGAGTCTCATAGTATAAAATCACTTGGGAAAAATATTTTCGTTTCCTTCACTTTTCTGCTCTTGCATCGCTTGGGAACAGATATCCGTTCGTCATCGCTTTTTGTTGTGTTGTTGGACAAGCTTCGCCGAGGCATTAGCGTGTTTTAAGCCTAAAGGAGCGTCTCTTGTTTTGAAGACTAACTAGAACCTTTTGAAGACCAACTAGAGCCAAAAGTACGACTTAGCTACACACTCATCACAGTCATTTGCTCGGCCCCGTTTACAGGGGAGGGGGGGAGCACATTCATTCACTTTACAGATAGAACACAGAAGAATAACCCTGCCCGAATCGGGACTTGAACCCGGGACGCTCAGCTCTCGGGGAAGATGTGCTACACTTATAGCATACAAAAGTGTCTTCCTTTTAAGCTATGGAACTGTTTTAAAAATTACATGTTTACAGTATATATATATATATATATATATATATATATATATATATAT
>JAOUZG010027726.1:292856-359600 GCA_026289955.1 Argiope argentata
ATATATATATATATATATATATTATTCCAGTGTAAAGAATTTATCTAGTATCACTTGTAACTAGTGATTTCACTCTAGGGATTTTTTACCCCTGTAAAATGACTCATAATTAGACCAGAATTAATTTCTGGACATTTGGATATTTTTATTGCTAAAATGTAGAGAAGATACCATTGGCCATCAGAGGAATTTAGAGAGTGGAAGATTAAAACCATGATTTAAGTTAAAGGTTATTTCTATTGTAAACAGTTTCAGAGAAAGAGATATTTCTGTTAAAAATGTGTGAAGAAAGTAATAAAAAACAGAGAGTTAATTTTATTTTTGTAGTCAAGACATCAAATAATTTCTATTTAGTATGAAAGTATTATAAGTAATTATAAATTAATGAGTGTAATTCTGATGTAATGTATGATATTTATAATTGTTTGTAAAAAATAGTTTGATAAGGGAATGTTAGCTTTTACAAAACAAGATTAATATATATATTTATTTCTTTAAATTATCCATGTTTACAACCCAAGAATCTAATTTCATAAAAAGCCTTTGAAATTTTGATTTATTGCTTGCAGAACTATTAGTTAGAGTTATTATATGAGGTAACAAACATTAACATTTTTTTAAACTTATTCTTAGTAAAATTAAAAGTGAAGATTTTAATTTATAGCAAAAAATAAAGCATGGAATTTCTAAATGAAAACAATATTATTAAAATTAATACTTATAATTATGAAAACTTGTAGATTAATTTACGACACAAAAAATTTAATGAGAGATTGAACTAATAAGTTAAAGTAATTCCACTGAAAATGTCTTGTCAAGTACATTATCTAATGCTTTCTCATATTTCTTTGAATGAAGTTATTAAAATAATTTAATACATTCAGATATATAAATGACAATTTTGTTAAATGTTAATTCTTATGTTATTATTGATCATCCAAAAGAATTAAAACTACATATTTTTAATGGAAACCTTTGGTTCCCTAGATATTATAATTTCTTATGGTAAAATCATGGTAGTTGTTTACAATAGAAATAAAGAGTTTGGTTAAAAAATTATTCAACTAAGCAATTTTAAATTAAATTCTGTTTTTTAAAAAATATATATTAGCAGAATAAAAAAAAGGAATTCTAATAACCAAACTTCTTATATAAAGACAACAGTCTTAAAAATTTACATTCTAATAATCATTCTGCAAATTACAGCCATATAAACTAAGAATGTAGTTAGGAAGGATTTGTCTATTTTTTGACAGCATTCTTCTATCTTGTTTTGTTGTGACTCGGTAGATGATGCTCTGTGGATTTTTTCATTTTATTAAGAGGGAGTAATGCTTTTAAATGCCACCCCCTCTTTTTCGCAAATAGTCAATTTCTTCTCCTTTCTTTTAAGATATTACTAAGACTTTTTTGTATTTGCCATTGATACTTTTGTTTAAGAAATATTTTTAAACTTCTTAAATACCTAATTTTTAAAAGTTTACTTTTTTTCCCCCTAGTAATTAAAAAATAAAACTTTGAGGTTTTACCATTTCTGCAGATTTTTTATGTTCTAGCACACATTACACTCATGTTTTTTTTTTCAGAATTATAGTACTTTTTTCTCCCTATTGTCATCCTTCTGGATTTTTAACAAATAGGTATTGTTAAACATTTAGATGTATTCTATTAATTATGGATGTTTATATTTTTATGCTATTAACAAAAAAATAAGTTGTTGGGCTTAAATTTGGTGTTTCACCTTTTCTTTGTAGCATTTTGTTGTTGTTGTTTTTCCTTTTTCTAAATTTTTAAAGTCAGATTTTTTGGAATTATGTGTTTTATTCTTTTTTTTTCACCTATTTTTTCCCTCTGTTTGCTTCTTTGAAAACCAAAATTTTTTTGAGATTTTGGAGTCACGTGGAGTTCATTTTTGAGTAATTGTCTGGCTCCTTATATAAAAAAATTATCTGTTTAAAAGTGGCCATTAATTCATTCGAATCTTATTTATTAAATTCAAAATCTTAGATTTTGTTTTATATATATATATATATATATATATATATATATATATATATATATATAATTATTATTATTATTATTATTATTATTTTCCTCTTCAATTCCTTTTTTTTTTGTGTGTGTATTTTTTCAACATTATATTCTTTTGACTTTTTTTTCATAGGAATAAATTGTAGGCTCAAGGTTATATTATATATTATTACTTAGTTAAAGATTTTTGTTTTGTTAAATTCTTAATTTTTTAAAAAGACATTATCTCTATCTTTAGGTTTTCCTATGAATTTCTCTCGAGAAATAAATTGTCTGAAACTAGTCAAGCATGAAAATATTGCAAATTTACTTGGAATTGCTGTGGGCAGAGTCTTTGAAAGGTAACTTTTTCTTTAACATGTATAACTGAAGTAATACATAATAAGCTTAATGCATGTAAAATAACACCCACTAGTAATAAATATGTTCAAAGGAACTATAATTGTGATAAATTCTCTTTTTCAGTTATCTTTCATGTTGATCTATAGACAAATAAGACAGTTACTGCATGGTAATACAAATAGTGTACTTATTAAATTTTTATTGTTTGCTAATAAGCTGGTGCATTTTTTGAATATACATGCAAAAATAAGCATTTCACTTCCTTTCTTCCCGTGTCACTTGATATATAATTGCAGTGTGGCCAACCAACCTGGTATCATCAGGAAATTCTGGGTGCTTGGGAAAATCAGGGAAATTATTAAGAAACTAGAAATTTTTTCATAAATTAGTAGTTTTTATTGCACATGATAATTTGATGGCATTTTTTCCTGACATAAAGTAAACATTGTTGGCCCCAAATGAGAATCAAACTTTTACTGATAGTCTAAAACAGACTATGAGAGATAAATATTAATCCACATACCTAATTGTAAAAGTTTATAATATTTTCACTAACAGTTTTTATTTGTTTTCTTTCTGAATGTAGAGTTATTGACATAATTAACAAAAAAACTTTTGTATACTATGGGAAAGAAAATATAACTAAAACCCAGCTCCTGTTACTGTTGCAATTTTAAGCTTTAAAAAGTTTATTTTATTTAAAAAAGATAAATGTGGAGTTATCTCTCCCCCTTCCACACACACATTTTTTTCCCTCCAAACATCAAATTGATTATACTTGTGAAAGCAAAAATTTGAATTTTGTGTGATGATAAGCAAAAGTGGATGTTAAAAATTCACCCTTTATTATAATTCCAACATAATTTATTTTAATTGAATAAGCATTTTATAATAATTATTATTATTTATGAATGCTATGTTTTTTGATTTGAAGATTTTGGTGTTTCCAAAATTTGAAAATAAGAAATATTTGTTTTTCATTGGTAGATAGCGAGTTACCTGACCCATAACATTTCAAGGATGTTTTTTTTTTCTTCCCAGGATTGCTTGAGAGGTTTAATTAAATTTATTATCAATTGTTTTTTATTTGTCATTTCTATGAAATTACGTCATATTCCAGTTTGTTTATGATTTCTTACTTTTAAATAATTAATTTTACACTGTACAAATTATAGTTTTTTTTTTTTTAGTGTTAACTATTGCAATTTTTTAAAATGCGATTTATATTTATTCTTTAATAAGTGCATTTTTACTAATTGTATTTCTCAAAATAACATAAATTAGAATATAATTTTAATATCAATCAACATTATGTACTTTAGATTTTACCACATATACAATAGCTACCAGTAATAGTGAACTTCTCGTCAAAATTACTGGCTTTTTTATCCTAAAATTGGTCAAGCTGCAAAACTTTGTTTGCCTGCTAGAAAAATTACAAGTGAAAGTTTTAAAAAAAATAACATTAGGGAGTGAGAGAAGTCTCATAATTTTTTCAAATCAGTTTAAATTGGTTAATGACTTAAATTAATTAAGACAAATAATCACTTAAAAATAACTCTTTTTGTCGTATTATTAGGAATCAGACATTATTTCTGTAAAGTATTGAAAAAAATTATTTTTTTAACAGGAATTGCTAAATTTTTCATTTGAAGAGATGGCATAAAATAAACATTACTAATATTTTTTTCTTAGCATTTTTTAAAAATTTTGTGTTCATTTAAAATTTTCCACGTTCAACGAAAGACTGTAATATGATTTCCCCCTTGAGAATTAAATTCTATTTAACATTGATTTTTGTTGAAAAAGCATACAATTTTTCAAATACAATTAAAAACATATTTTGCAGTAATTAAAGAGATTAAAATAAAGTGAGATCATCCTGAAAATATTGGATAAGATAATCGAAGAAACATGTGATTATCGGAGAAATTTCTTTAAAAATCTGGAAATGTGGGAGAGGTTCAAATAGCAGAATTGCAGATCACCTTATGTATAGGGAATGACTCATTGTTCCCAAATCTATTAAACATTTGTTAGAGATTTTCGATAAAACTCTTTTTTACTGTGAAATTAACTGCACACGGAAGCTTTGTTACAGTTTCAAAAGTAACTAAGCATCTTGAAGCTAGATCAATATCTGCAATAGCTATTTACTACAGATACTTGAAGAAATTGTTTGACTTAATTACATTTTTTCTTCTGTTTGATCTTGATCTTTCTGCCTGAAATATTCAATCTAAATTTTTTATTTTGCCAACACCTTATTCAAACTATGTAAATACATGTTAAATACCTTACATTTTCAAATATAAATAATAGGACTTCAGAAAAGTCACTTTGCAGAGATTTTAATGTAAGTGCTGTATTATGTGTTAGCATCTTCTTTTGTTTCTAAGATTGGGCCGGGATGGCCTGGTTGGTAGAGCGTTGGACTCGTACTCCTTAGGTTACAGGTTCGAAGCTCACCCAGGCAAAAGTTTCCCCTAGTGTATGGGGCTGGTGCTCGTTAAATCTGTTTGTGGTCGCTAAATCCTCCATGTCGAGAGTAATACCACTGGTGTACTGGGTCAGAGGCGATTATTCTCAGTTCCAGATCTAAATTACAATCTGGAATGAATGAAAGAATTTGCATTAATGAAGTCCGTCCCCTAAAAAGGGTTGTGACGTGTGAGTAGCTAAGTCATACTCTTGTCTCTAGACGGCGCTAAGTGGGAAACAAAGAGACACGTTTCTTAGCCTTAAAATCTGCTGATCGTATCAGTGGAGGCTTGCCCATGGCAGGTGCTGTTAGTCACAACAACAACAAGTACTAAGATTAATTGGTCATTGTGAAGCTTTTAATTCAGAATTCTTCAAAATGAACTAAATTTTTAGTTATAAATTCTATCTTTATGGATGTTTTTTTAAAATTAAGATAAAGTGTACATGCCTTAACAAATATTAAATATAATAACACTTTTTGAAAAATTCTGTATAGTTATATGAATTGTTGGAATTTTAAAAAAATCATAAATTTTATAGTTGAATGTGGTTGTGTATATATATGTCGTCAATGCAATTATTGACTCATGCATCCATTTTAGTAAGAAAAAAATATCAAATAATTAATTATGTTTGTTTACATTGTGATTTCATTGAGTAAAAATGAATAAAAAATATCTTAATAAATTGTGCACCTTTAGACAGATATTGCATTTTAAAGTGGTACAAAAATTGTTAAAATAATATTTTCCAAATTGCAAATCATTAAATGATGATAAAGTATCAGTGCAACTTTTTGAATTTCTGTACTGTAATTTAATATATTAGAAATTTCCAAGTTTTATTGACTTTTATAATTAGACAAAATGTACAGGAATAGCATGAAGTAAGTTTTGCACTTCAGAAGGTTTTAAATTTGTTTCTATTTGTTCAAATTAGTTTAAATTCAATTTACAGAAAATGCCATTATTGTGTTTGACATTTTTTAATCAAAAAATTTGAAATTTTGTCAATGGATGGCACAATAACAAAAATAATATTTATTTTTATTTATTGAAAATATGAAATATTATTTGCATTACTGATATTACCTATTAACATTATTTTATTTTTTTGAATTAAAAAAAACAGGCAAACACTGTATGATCATTCCTACTTAGCAAGTAAAAACTGCTATTGGCAAAGTTATTCTTCTGGAACCAACAGAACTCAGTTGTAGCTGTAAAAGAATTCTGTCAAAGTCGAAGAAATACAATATCTTAGTGTTATTGATGTAAGATAGTGCAGACATTTGAAACAGTTGGACAATTTGCCATTCATCCAGGTTAAGCATAAAAGTAAATTCAGTCTTATAGCATCAAAAATGATTGCTGTAGTTGTTGAATTCTGTAGTCAGTAGCTACATGGTAGTGTAAGTGTGCCAGTTAAAAAGAAAGAAAGAAATGAGAGATTTTGCATTTTTATCCTTACTACATCAAGCCTGTGCTGAATGGTATCCAGAGATGTGTAAAATTTATAAAATTTTTGTTATTATTTATTCCTTTTAGGAATTGTTGCTGATGTCTCTTGGCCATGGAACATTCAGAGGAGTAAGAAAGCCATTTTTTTCCTAAATGAGGAAGATAAATACCCACAGTTGTGGGTATTATCTTCTTCATTTAGGTAAAAACTTTAGGCAATGAAAGACTGTCTATTTCACTATCTATACTTCCATCCTTACATAAATAATAGTATGGCATAGTTTTATAGATACTTTTGTCATTAGACTGTTTTGTTAATGTGATAGCTGCAAATGAAACAAATGAAATCCAGATCTGCCGCATTAAAGATAACAGTATCATGGTATGCTGAGAAATTTAGAATCTCACAACTTCAATGTCGTGCATGCCTTCACTGTATCATTTTCATCTAGGTTGGCTCAATCTTGTCACGTTGATTGATGTGAAAAGCAATTGTTAAGACAGCATTGCATAGAGGCATGGTGAACAGCTGTCATTTTCTTATATGGCTTTCACATTTGCAGTAGGATTTCTGGAAAGATGATATGTCTTGTTAAATGTCAAGATCTTTTATCAGCTAATAAGGATAGCATTTGCCCCATATTTTTGAAATTCCAGCTGTCTTATTCTGGTTAACAAGGAAAATATGGTTTTGAGATTAGAACACATTATGAAACATGAAGGGTGATATTTTGAGTAATTTTAATCCTAAATTTTTATGTTATCTAACATTTATAACTCAATTGTATATTAAAGTATTTGTGCTAAAATTCTTTCTTTAATAAATTTCAAATCTATTTAAATTATCTGAAGGTTAAATTTTGTTGTAATTGAGCCAATAAAATGTATTCCAAACACCTCTGAAATGGGAAACATATTACTGGTGAATTAAATTTATAGTTCTTAATTTACTTGTTTTACTCCATTACTTTAATCTGCCATAAAATATATTGTTTTTGTATTTACTAAATATTATAAGATACAATATAGCTTCTAAAGAATGTTTTTTTTTTTACAGCACCTATCTTATTTTAGAGTATTGTCCATATGATCTTTCTAAAGTTTTAGATGATGAGGTAGTAAAGAAGGATTTAAATCATGCACATGTAAGTTTATTTTTTTATTGAGTTATTGAATGTTTTATATTTTTTTGATTACCTTATACTTATACTCATATATTGAATTTATCTTATTCATTAGAGGAGATATTTTAATTGATATTTTACTCTTTATTAGAATAAAATTTTCTGTGTGTGGTATTTATTTGAATTTGCCTTGTTTAATAATTGTAAGCATAGAATGAGATTCTTTTCTTTTCTGAAGTTCTAATTCTATAATAGTTGGGATACAATTCTTTATAGTTAACTCTATAAATAATGTATTATTATGGTAAATATTAGTTTATAATTATTTGATAAAATGACTATTCATTTTAAACAAGTTTTTGGAAATTAATATTGGTAATGAGTTTGTAATTTATGTTGTTTAAAATATTTTATTACTACTAATATTTTTGTTAATATTAAATGTTATTATTCCTACCTGTATTTATAGATATTAAATACAATATCCTTTCCTTCAGTTTCATATAATTTAGATTTGATTTTGTTAATTTTAATGCTGAATTAAATTTATTACCTTTATTGCATTTTAGGATTATTTATTTGTTATTTTTAGACATGTATTATACAGCTTTAGCTCTATTTATTTTTTTATTCAGCTGTAATCAAATATTCTACATGCAGCTTCCTTTCAAAGCAGAATATATACAGTGACTCAAATAATTGAGAGTAACCTTACTTTTACTTGATAATTCTGACTTTCAATATAAATAACATATTATCACATAATGTGCTGTTTACAATGGAAAAGTCACCACTTCCATCTAAACCCACATTTTTAACACTTTAATTTAGATGGGTGCTATCATATGGTTCCTCTATTTTACTGCAGAAAATTTTCTAAAAGAAAGATATTTTTAGTGATAAAAGAAAACTCAACACTTATGTCAGTGACACTGTATGGAGAAAGCATAATACTGCTTTGGATCCAAAAAATTTACATTCTACAGTTAAACGTGATTGTGACTCTCATGATTTGGAGCTGCATGGCTTTATCCAAAGTAAGAAATTTAGTTCTTATAGGTGGCATTATAAATCATATGATTTATATGAATATACTTTGCAGCTATCTAAAAGAAGGTGCTAAAAATTTGAGTTTAGATGGAAATTTCATTTTTCAGCAGGGCTATGACCCTAACAGAATGCACTTAATGTCAAGATGTGCTGGGGTTGTTGTTTTTTCATTGTTAACAGCAGTAATACCCACTACCATAGTCCACCAGCATCAATGTCCTTGATTATCTGTGAGCCACACTTTAAACAATTATTCAAAAACATAAAATTAGAAACAAAATTTATTTAAAGTAAGGGTTGCGAGAAAAATGGGGTAAAATATCTTTTAATACTAAAAAAATTGCTCAAATTGGTTCCAAAACATTTAGAAACCACCAAATGTACCAAAAGCCAACCTCTCCTTTAGACGTACCAAAAGCCAGTACATATGTATTATCCCATCAACCATTTTTGCCCAATCAAAAAATGGCCACCAATAGATCACTTACCTGCCAAAATTGGTTTACCATGTATTTTTAAAAGCATTAAAGAATTTTGGCTCTCTTGGCCCATTTTTGGCAGATCGATGGGATAATATTGTTACGTTTTTAGTGTATTGAGTTCGAATTGAATGGATTTTACTTGAGGACAGCACAAACAAATTTATTTACAGGATGACTTGAGAAAGGAAAACTTCAGATTAAAACAATCCAACAGTCAACAGTCACTTACAGCATAAATGCAAGCGTTACGCACAATAAAAACAGACTGCAAAACAGCTATCGTATAGCACAGTATACAGTAAATTGCAGCAAGCTCAATAAAACAATGTGAACAGCACTGTTCACTAATAATAAGAGAGAAAAGTAATCCACTAGTCCAGCGAGACACTTCTCTTCCGAGAGAAAACTCTAACTCCAGAACTGTGGCTACCCGTCCCTTATATAGCTAAGCGTGTGCTCAAAAGCACATGAAGCAAAGTCCCACTGCACCTATGATCCACAGGCTAATAGATTATTCCTTTCACCAAACCAACCTGGCTGGCGCGAAACTCCTCGTGAAACACTGCCAACTTTGGAGTGCTTCTGTGGCACTCACCCGCTTGTAACAATATGTATGTACCTAAAAGCCTAAAGATATACAACTAAATACTGACATTTTCTTTCTATGCAAGGTATCACAAAACTTTATTTATGTATTCTCAACTTTTTTGAAGAAAAAAATCAGCATAATTCTTTTTATTTCAATTGCATCTGGAACTTTTCAATTTAGATTTTTTTTATTTACTGTTCTTTGTTTTTGCTTTAAATTAGACCATTTGCTATGTGTAAAAATAAAAAAAAAACATTTTGGCACTTGGTAATGTGTTATTTGGATTGAATGTCGAATTTTTCAATTAAAAGTAAGGTGTACTCTCAATTGTTTGCACTACTGAGTATGTGTCATAAAAATAAAGTCAATTTACAATAAAAGTGAATGTAACTTATTATGTGGGGTGGAGAATTGATGAGTCAAACTTTAAGGAGATTTTATATATATAAGCATTTTTTGTATATCCATATGAGGTTACAGGTGAAAAATGTAGATGACAAAACAAAAAATATTGAGAAAGTTTTTTAAAAAAACATTTTTATTATATTTTTAGAGCAAACACTATAGTAGTGTATTTACATAGTGTAAATAAAAATAAACATTTCAAGAAAAAAATATTGAATTGTTATTAAATAGCTAAATAAATTTATTAAATTTGAATAGCATTGCATGAGCTTCAAATAGTTTTTTGCTCTTAGAAAATATTTCTGTGAGGTGGAGTAATTTCCAGTGTGAAAAAGAATGTATTATATATATATATATTAGCATACCTGCACGGCCTTGCCCATGGCATAGTATCAAAGAAGAAAAATTAGCGTCAAACTTAAGTATAACTTCCACTCGATATGACATGGGCATGTTATGTAACATCAAACAAACATAAAAATCTGTTTCAAATAAAATTATCAAAATAATACAAAGCAATTTTTATAGCACACATTTAGAAATATTTAGACTGTTACAAAGGTAAAAATATATCTCCACAGACAAAACACAGCAATCACTTTGAGGCTGGTTTTCCTTCTTTTTGATAGAGTGAGATTTGAAATGCTGTTTAAAATCGGACACGAACAAAGAAATATGTTCCATATGCATACCACAGCTCTTGCTATTTACACTAGCACTGTTCAAAGCTCTTGTGCATTCTTGGATAAGTTAAAATCACAGTTATAAAACTATCCTTTTTATTTTAATATGACTTAAATGCACTAAAACCTTCCCCAATAAATGCTGTACAAAATGGTATGAATATCTCAAATCTATTAACTGTTTGGGGGATTTCGCTTTTGAGAGACTTCATTTTACACTATGTATAAATGGGCTGCAAATTGTAATGGAAGAGAGGCCTTATGCCTCTTTTTCTGTCAATGCTCACTCTTCCAGTTTTGCAAAAGCAGTTCATTTCATGTTATAAAAACGGAATGCATTCCGCTCAGTCCTCAGAATTTCTATTCCCCCACCCAGAATTTCTTTAGTTTCTGGTTCCATGATTTTATACAAAAGTAGATATATAAATAAATTAAAAATAAAGCTTCTTTTTATGTATTTTGCCTATCTTTAAATACTGAACCAGGAATTCAAAATGGCTTCTATAGATATTTAAAAAATTACCTTTTGTTTTAAAATTATAGCTTTTTGTGACAGAATATCATCACATGTTTCTTATTAGCTAATAATAATTTTTTTTCATCAATTCTGTTATAATCATGTTCACATTATGTAAAAGTGCTTTGATTATATATATATATATATATATATATATATATACTAGCAGACCCGACAGACGTTGTCTGAAAATTTCAAACCTTCTTGAATAAGTTATAACAATCTGGTGTTCGTTTTGATTTAAAATTGTATAAAAATGTTACTATATTACCTGACGTCATCAGGTGTACAGTTCCCACAATTAAACCTATCGATTGCTTGTGAGTAAGCGTATACTATGAGCTAAGTTGAATGAAGAAACTTAAACTGAACTGAAACTAAAACTTTGCTGTTTCTATTCTACTTTGTTGAATAGAAAGTTAAACGTGTTTTAATTAAAGGGTAAAAAAAAGATGAAATTCGACCTACTGTTCTTAAATGTATATTTTTTTAATGTACAAAAAATAAATTTATCGTAATGCCATTTCATGCACGATATTTTTTGGTTAATCCTTGTGGGGTATAAACAAACAAATTCGATGGTTTTCCAACCCTCGAAAACGCAACATATAATTGGCCGTGTGAAAAGCAAGGATTTTCTAAATTTAAGCCACAAATTGTCATCGTTTGACCTTGTGACTTATTAATAGTCATAGCAAATGCCAAGCGAATTGGAAATTGCAATTGAATGGGAAAAACATTAGAATGGGATAGGTGAGTCTGAAGGAATTATTGGGATCCGTGGTAAAAGTACAACTTTATCTTGAAATTTGCCGTTCAAAATAGTAGCCTCAAGAATATTTCTCATGATTTTTTTTAATGACTAATCGCGTGCCATTACATAATTTTGGTGCATTCAAATTTCGAAGCAAAATGATAGGTGAGCCAATCTTTAATCTCAAGTTATGTGGTAAAGTTTTACAAATTAGCTCTGCATTGAAAAGATATAAATTAAAACATGTTTGTTTTAAAGCTTATTAATTGGGTTAATAATGTATTCGTTATAAATGCATGTTATCATGAAATAGCAGGGTCGAAAGAAATCAACTTGAAGGCTTTGGCAAGGATAATCCTAATGCTCCTTTCTTATACTTTGATTAGTGCCAAATGTTTGACAGTTAGAGGGAGTTTGTTTTAAATTTTTAAGCAAATGCGTGAATTTTCTACACCAGTTTGGGTAACAAAAATTGGTTATAAATTTTTAATTCCTTTATTTGTTTTATTTTAATTCAAAAGTAGTTCAAAATGAATCCGAAAAAAATCGATTAATTAACTATGTTTAGTTTTAAATGCATCAAACACTAAAAAAAATAATAATTGTTTAAAACATATCCTTTCAGGTATAAAAAAATCGATGAAATTTGCGATATCTTTATTTTGATATTTGATGTATATTTAAACTGTAAGCTATCGTTTGGGAAAAAATTATTATGATATATAAATTCGTTTGCTCAATATCAGCATTTTTTTATTGTTATTAGGATGCGACACCCACTTGTTTCCATTTGGACAGCTGCAGTAAAAACAGTTTCGTTTTCCTCCAAACACTGCTAGTTAGCATTATGTGTAATTCTGATTTTAAGGTGTTGTTTTTGCTTTAGCAGATGTTAAAAACTTCTACCTTTCCTTTCTTTTGTTGTTTGTTTTGGTTTGTTCATTCATTCCTCATACATTTCATATTCGAATGGCTCGTTTCAGTTCCTTTGAAATTAGATACAAAAACCGTTCTATTCAGAGTTAAAATTGAAAATTACTTTTAATTACCTTTTTTTCTTTCTAAATTTTGTTTTAAACATTTTTTTATCAGTTTTCACTACCGAAAGCCTAAAGGACGTCCAAATAAAAGCAGACAAAGTCTGAAAATGTTAAGATCTGATGGACAAAGAAATCCTTTGATTCATAACCAAGCAATTCTAATGACATTTTGGAAGCTTCTACCAACTGCAATAAACCTGAAATAGTGAATTCATCATCAAAAAATTGTATATAATAGTTACATTGTTCTGTGCAATCACTTTAGTATTCTTTTTTGAAGAATATTCTTTGTCATGAATGTCAGGAAAAATTTCTTCAAATTCTTCAAGCAAGTTTATTTTTTTCATCAAAAATGTGTCTATTATGTGCTAAATATGGTAAAGAATTTTGTTCTGTATTTACTGCTGAAAGGGAACTTACATTTAAAAAAAACACCTTTGAAGTGAACAACAAAGTTGTAGAGGTCTTGTCTCCACGAAGAAAATATATCAAAATTTGATTGCTGTTTTATTATAACTCAGAAAAAAAATTACATTATATAAAATAAATTGTATCTTATAAGCATGTATCATATTGTTATCATATAAAAACAATGAATATGAAAAAAAACTCAAAAAAATCAGTACATGTCAAATTAGAAGAAAAACATGAGCTCATAATTTATAAAACAGGTGAATTTTGATTTGCTTCAAATTTTTTATTATACTTGTTTATGGCTGCATATATAGTTTAAAAATTTTATATGAATATAAATTAATCTTTGTGGCTTATGAAATGCTATTAAGAAAGTCTAATTTTTATTTGAACTTTTTTTTTTGATGAAAAAAAGGAGTTGGTTTGGTTTCACCAATAGTATTTCCTTTTTATTCTTTGAGAACTCTTACAAAAATATTTTAAATTTATAGATGTATATATTTCATAAATTAAATAATTATTTTAATAAATGTGAATATTTAACAAATTAATTTATTTCAATTATGTTTTTGGCCTGTAAATGTACATTTAAATGTATTTTTAGCTTTTCCGCAAAATGAAATTCTGTGATGCTCTTCAAAATTTCAAATACTCTATGCATTCTACTTTTAGTTACAACTCTGAAACTTTTCTCTTATGCTTTATGAACATATAATAATATAATTTGCATTTATAGATGAATTATGTTACTTATATTTTTTTTATTGAAGAACTCAAGTAATATTATTGCATTGATTTTTTTAAATTTTTTCAAAAAAAGTCAATAATATCAAGTTTTAAAGGGAAAATCACATTTTGAATAAATTCAAGCATGCAAAATATCATGAAAATTTCAAAACAATACAATATTTGTGTCTATTAAGATTTATAAATTGACCATTGGGTCTGGATTTGAATGAATACTCTGCATGAATTAAACAATTTTGCTTTCATAAAGTTGATTTATAGAATTAATAATATAGATACTGTGAAATAGAAAACTTTATTTTGCATTTACTTTTTTAGAAAATATATTTATTCATTTCATTTCAAAGAATCATGTGCTGAAAATTACATTTATCTGGATTTAATTTGCAGCAAAAATTTTAAAAGAATATAAACAGAATCTCGAAAGCATGTTAAGTCGAACATTGTTAGCATGGGAAGAAAAAAACTGAAGACTTATTCATTTGGTGATTACTTATGACTACAACTTAAAACAACTTTAAAAAAAGATGTACTTAAAAAAATATATAAAATAAATTATATCTTAGAAGCATGTTTCATATTGTTATCATATAATAACAATGAATATGAAAAAAATTCAAAAAGGTCAGTACATGTCGAATTAGAAGAAAAACATGACCTCATAATTTATGAAACAGGCGAATTGTGATTTGCTTCAAATTTTTTATTATATTTGTTTATGGCTGCATATATAGCTTAAAAATGTTATATGAATATAAATTAATCTTTGTGGCTAATGAAATGCTATTAAAAAAGTCTAATTTTTATTTGAACATTTTTTTTGATGAAAAAAAGTTGGTTTGGTTTCACCAATAGTATTTCCTTTATATTCTTTGAGAACTCTTACAAAAATATTTTAAATTTATAGATGTATATATTTCATAAAATAAACAATTATTTTAATAAATATGAATATTTAACAAATTTAATTTATTTCAATTATGTTTTTGAACTGTAAATGTACATTTAAATGTATTTTTCGCAAAATATAGTTTTCTATTTCACAATATCTATATTATTAATTTTATAAATCAACTTCATGAAAGCAAAATTGTTTAATTCATGCAGAGTATTCATTCAAATCCGGACCCAACGACCAATTTGTAAATCTTTATAAGTAGACACAAATATTGTTTCGAAATTTTCATAATATTTTGTATGCTTGAATTTATTCAAAATGTGATTTTCCCTTTATCGCCAAATTTCTCGCCAATTTGGCGAAGGCCGTATACAGGAGCTGTGCCTTGAGGGGAGCGGTCTTCAATAAAAAAAATATAAATACATAAAGTTTCAGAGTTGTAATTAAAAGTAGAATGCGTAGAGTATTTGAAATTTTGATAAGCATCACAAAATTTCATTTTGAGGAAAAGCTAAAAAAACGGGTGATTTGTAGTTTAACCCCCTTCTTCGCCAAATGGGCGATAATTTGCCAAAGATGGCAACTTTATGGTTTTCCTATTAAACTACGATCGCACCTGCGTTTACTTTTTTTTAGAAAAAAAATATATATTTATTTCATTTCAAAGAATCTTTTGCTGATAATTACATTTTTCTGGATTTAATCTGCAGCAAAAATTTTAATAGAATATAAACAGAATCTTGAAAACATGTTAAGCCGAACATTGTTAGCATGGGGAAAAAACCCGAAGCCTTATTCATTTGGCAATTACTTATTACTACGATTTAAAATAACTTTTAAAAAAGATGTACTGGAAAATATATAACTAACGGAAATACTGTTTAATTATAAAAGCAACATAACTAACCTTTTAACAGCGTGTATCCGAAGTAAAACAAAACAGTTTTGTCTCCGTTTAAATAAAGTGCTCAACAAAATGCGCATGCGTTAAACTTCATCAACAGAAAATGCATTTTTTTTCCTACATGAGTTGGACAGATTAGAAATTTTTAATTTCCTTTATTCTGTTTTATTTTAATTCAAAAGTACATCAGAATGAACCTTAAAGGCCGATTAATTAACGATGCTTAATTTTAAATGCAATAAATGCGAAGAAAATAAAAAAATTGTTTGAAATAATCGATCGGAAACATGTTAAGCCTAACCTCATCGCTGTTAGAAAAAAAAACCTAAAACCTTACTCATTTCGTGATGGGGGAAGGAAGTTATTTTGGCGGGAAAGTTAGTTTTTAATTAATAATTAAAATTCTACAATTTGTAGTGGACTGAATTGTGAATCTAAACCATTCTCGAATCCGCTTGAACACACACAAAAAATTTCATCAAAATCGGACCAGTCGTTTAGGAGGAGTTCCGTCACATACACACGCACAGAAGAATTTTATATATAAAGATATATATATATATATAAGCTCTATATTTTTTACTGGCTTTTCTTTAAGGAGATGCTTCATTTTTTGAAATATAATTATTTAAATTGTAGTAAATGAGTTTATAAATCTACACAACCTTAAAGCTTATAGATTCACAAATCTTTAAAGCTTATATGTATTTAAAAATCTTTCATTTTTTTTCTATCAATATTTTCTTCCATCAAAAAAAAATAATAAATATTGCCATTAAAACCATGGAAAAATCAGTTTGCCCATATTTTCAATTATGTATATAGATTTTTCACTTTTATTTAATTATTTTGTAGAATGATTTGTTTATAAAAATGAAGAATTTTTTTCCAGGCTTTAGAAGTAAATATTTGGGGAAAAAAGAGGGTTTGATCATCTTTTTTTGTTGCAAATTCTTATTTTCAATTATTGTTCTGATTAAAAAAAAATAATAATAAGGCAGACAGGATCATAAATTTGTAGCACAAAGCAATTGAAACTGTGTTTGAAGATTATTTATATAACTTTTATTATGTCTGAACTTGGTGTTGTGTTTTGGGGTGAGGTGCTTTGGAAAAAAAAATCCGTTAACGAAAAATAAAAAAATTTATTGTTTGCACAAGCATCTCTAAAAAATAGCTTTTAATAATGTGTTGCCATTGCATTTGCATAAGTTCTGATTAAAAAATAACTACTGCGAAGAAAAGTTGTCATTTTGAGCATGTGATTATATGAAATGAAATAAATAGGAAATGTGATATTTTTTAAAACAATAATTGCAAGACAAAGTTGTTTGATCGTTTACAATACTAAAGTTACATATTCAATGAAACAATTAAAATGAATAAAAATATAATTTAACTTGCACGAGCACATGGTTCTTGGCCTTTCAAAAAATTATGTTCTGACATGATACATTGAAATATGCATTGCAAATTCCATTTTAGTTTTTAGTTTTTTTTTTCTGATGAGAACAATTTAATGTAAACATTCATATAGTTGTTCTGTATTCTATTATGTACTTTATTTTATTTCTTTATTCCCTTAAAGTATATTAGTATAATCATAGATATGTCATGTGCTGATTTATTTAATTTGTATTTTAAGATATTTTTTTAGCTATTATTTACTAAGAATTCTGTTGTAAATTGAAAATATCATTTTTATGGTATTACTCTTATAGTAGTAAAGTAGTATATTGGAACTTGATTTTATAGTTGAATTAAGTATTAAAAAATTATTTTTTGTTTGAAATAAAATTAATGAAAAAAACACAATTATTTCAACTTAAAAGAAAATTATATTTCAGATAAAATCAATCATGCATCAACTTTTTACTGGATTGCAAGTTCTTCATGAAAACTTTGTTGTGCACAGGTATAAATTGCCATCCTCCCGTTTTATCTGAGATTAACAGTATTTTAGGGAAAACATTACTTAATCACATTGATTTGTTTATTTTTGTAACAGGAATTTGACTTTGGCTGCCATTCTTTTTTCCGAAACAGGAATTTTGAAGATCTGTAAGTTATTTTAAATGATATTTAAGCTTTAGCTGTGCTGTTTTTTTTTTTCCATTAAAAATGTGTTGTTATTATTTGGAATTTATAGATTTTACTAGAACTGTAAAACTTCTGTACATTAATGAAGTAGATATATTTACAATCATAGTTTTTAAAAACTATAAGTGAAATATATATTATTTGTTTTAATTATTTGGTATTGTAAAAAGAGATTATTTATTTATTGATTATTTTTTTTAAATATTCTAAAATCTTTTTTTAGAAGAGTTACAATTTAGATCCTGAAAATATATTATTCAATTAAATTATAAAAAATTAATAATTAAAATTTTCCATTTATTTTAAAAACCTTCCAGTTGTGTTTTTACAATTTTTAGTATTTTAAAATTTAAAAGGATATTGTTTATAATATATTTAAATTCATATTAATGTCTGAACATTTCTATTTTTTTTAAAGTTAAATTGTGTCCAAATGGTAAAAATTTTTGAATTGAATCCCAAATTCTTTATTTTTGGGTTATAATCCTCAAATGCGTTCTGATACTAATGAATACCTTTTTGAAATCAATCCATTTCATTGCAAACGTGGTGAAAGATAAAATGTTGTTTTTCTTTCATCTTGATAAAATCTGATTGCAAAATGTAAGTTTTTTTATTTATTTAATATGTTCTTTCTACTTATAAAGACCAGATGTTGAATGTGAAGGAAGAGCTACCAAGTGCTCATGTTTATTAAGTATAAAGAATTGAAAAAAAAAATGTAATATACAATTATGAAAATATTCTTTTTTTGGTATTAAGTTTGTAAAACATTTTCTTTTTCTGACTATAGGAGCCATGGTTGTTGAATTGAGCATTTGCATTAATTTAAATTTTAAAAGAACTGTTTATATCTTTTGAGAAAATATAACTTACATTTTTTTCACATTTATGAATATAGAATTTAAGTTCAAAAATGCTATTATTCTAAAAAGTTTGTATAATATAGTGTATCTATCTAAGGCCTTTGTAATGAAATGCTGCTTTTGTTCTTTCTTTATAGATCCAAAAATTTTCATTAATTAATAAATAATTATAAAAATCATATTCTGTTAAATGAGTAGTAATTATAAATAAATGAGTATTAAATAGCTTGAAATTTATTTAATATTCTAATAGCTGATTTCTGCAATAGTAGACAGTTTACTAGACGGAAAATGACTCCGAATGTAGTATCTAGATGGTAAGTAAATGATGATGTCTTTGATTTGCTTTGTTTAAATAAATTATTGAATACTGGAAATTATTTTATGAGCAATACATCAATGGAACTGCTGATTTTAATTTAAGTAACTGTTTATTTTAAGTAAATTTTCTTCATTATAGCTGTAGTGTATAAAGTAAAATGTAATAGCAATCACAAAATATTATGTTTATTCAATATTATTCCTAATTTAAAAAAAATTGCATCTTTAATTTTTTTTTTCATGCCAATGATCACACGTGCTCAAGTTTTTGAAATCAGGTCCTATGATAAAGATAACAATATTATTATAGAATTATTTTTTCTTTATATTTTATATACATATTATGAACAGTGAACACACACAAAATAACTTAGAAGCTTATTGTGCTATGAAAGTATTTATTAACCTTTTAGCAATCACATGCATATAAGTATACTAGAAAAGAATTTCATTTTCCCCCCTTTTTATCCATTGGGTGCAATGAAAACATGACTTTAATTATTTATGTAGTTCTTTTTGGTGTAATTTTTAATTGATGCTTGGAAATTGAGAGGTTTATAGAATTGAACTATTTTTTAAAGAGATATGCACACATATTTAATTAAGTCCTTGTTTTAAATTCTTTTCCTTATTGCTACAATCAGCCATTAAATTTTTTCATTAGACTAACATTAAATGAAACCTAATTTAGATGGACATTTTATTAGAAAAGCTTTCTTGTGATTAACAAGCTGTACAAGTTCTTAAGCAAGAACTCCTTAAGATTTTTTTTTAACTGGCATGCACAACTATTATATAATAATAACTTGATCTATGTCATTATGCAAAAGGTTTCTTTTTGTATTGATATAGAAGAAACTAAAATAATCAAAATGGCATAAATGTGTCATGAATGAAATTGGGTGTAATATGATAAATTTAATGGTTAGATTAAGATTCATATTTAATTGTTTCACTAAATTTTTATGTAAAATTCTAGTTATGTAAACTCAACACTAATACTTAAAGGCACAAAAATCTGGAATTAAGTTTGAAGGATATATTCTAAAATGTAAAATTTTGTTTTAACTTAAATATAAATAAGTCAGGTCTGTGTTACTTTTTTCAAAAAAAATTTAATTTCCTTTTTTTTAAAACCATGAATAAAAATTTAATTAGCATATCAGATACTGTTAAATTTTATATTTACTATATGATATTAAATTATATCTATGAGAAATTTAATTTAGTGATTTTTCTAATTATATTCTAGAGATCAAATAAATTTATATGCAAAGAATTTTATAAAATGAACTTTTTACTTCATTATTTTTATATTTCAGTTACAGAGCACCAGAACTATTGTTTGGAACAGAAAACTACTCATCAGCCATTGATATATGGTATTATTTCCTTGTCATCTGTTAATTATTAATATACAATGTTTTAGGAAAATATGATCATCTATAACTTTAGGACATTTTCTTCTTTATCCAGTTGCTATACTAAGTTATATTTTCTTTACTTATAAAAAGAGACTTGGCATATAATCACTACATTCTGAAGTTTGTAATTATCTTTATTTTTTAAAGCTTCAAACTATTTCTAAGGCATATGGTACGAAAAACACATGCCATTTGTCTTGAAATGATTTTACTGTATAAAAACTGCTGCTTTTCTGATTCAGAAATGAATACTCATTTTTCGATTTTGCATCTTGTCCTTAATATTTTGAACTCATATATCTTGAAAAGAGTACTATTTGACATAAAAGTTTTATTCATCATATTACATATCTGTATGTTAATTTTCTTTTCATGTACAATGGTTGTATACTATTTTTAAATATATATATTTTTTAATTAATTTATTTATTTATGCTGTTTAGTATGATATTCAAGGGGCTAGACATATGTCCTATATCAATCAAATATACTATGCATTTTCAATTAAAATATCTATAACATTTCTTTATAAAGGTTGTCACGATATACACTAAAAAATAGGAAAATTGTATAAAAGAACATTATTTCTTGGTAAACAAATAAAAATAGGTTATATAATTTTTAAGATTTCTGAACTAAACACAAAATGTAAATATTTATGATTTCTATTAGTTTATTTTGAAAAATGTTTTGTTATGTTAGAATAATTGTCGATTTTATTGGTATAAGGTGATAATTTATCAGATTAACATTACTGAAGTATGTCAACATTGTATATTTATATAAAATGAGAACTTAAATATAAAATTCTGTATATCAGAATAGAGTTACCTTTTTTTTTTTAATTCTTCCTACTGTATGATAATTGAAGATTTATTAACATTTGTTTCCTTTTTAATTTTACTTATTTATGTGTGTACTATCATCAGTATTGTTATTACCATGATTACTATATCATTATTAACTTCACATTTTTCAAGATTTTGTATTAAAGTCAAATATTCATGGCTATCTAAGGAAAATGTAGAATTTGATTTCTCTATTAATTTCATTTGTAAAAATTTAGTTTTGTTGTACCTATCAATCATTTATCTATTGGTATGCTTTGTTTAGAAAATAAATTCTTAAATATTTAATATTACCATATTCATCTTAAAAGATACATTTTGCCTTTATATATAGGAAAACAATTTTGTGAGCATGAAATAGATTTAAATACTTTTTAATAAATTTTTCATACTACATCAATGAGCAAAATTTATATAAAAATCAGCAATCAATAGATTACAAATTTGCATCAAAATGAAGTATGCAATTATTAATTTTGGAATATAAAATCTGATTAAAACATGGGCAAATCATATTGTCATTCACTTATGGGCAGTTATTAAAAAATGGCCTGAATGTTCATGTTTCTGTTTAATAGTTTTTAACTCTGTACTCTATTTCAGGTCTGCTGGTTGCATTTTTGCAGAACTCCTATTGAAGAGACCTCTCTTCAAAACTGATTTAGATTTTGATATGATTTCAACGTTAGTAGATTTACTTGGAACTCCTACTGAAAGCATTTGGCCTGTATGTTTTTCTTCTAATTCTGTATTGATAAATGTTTTTGTTTATTTATTATAATTTTTTGTATAATTGATGTGTCATTTTAAATTCAAAATTTGAGAAAGGGGAACAAGTTGCTATATAAATTTAATTTGTAAATTCCAGTTAATAAGATGCCTTTAAACAAGAATATTATTATTTATGTACATTTGAATTTCTAGGAAGCATACCAGAATTTTCTTTTTGGCATTTGTGGTTGTGTTCCCAATTGTGTGACACTGCTTTTGAGTTTAAGTATGCTTAATCATTCCTTAATTTTTCTTTGTCCATTCTACAAAGGAAGCTAGTTTGGTGCAAAAGTCAAACTATCAGTTAGCTCTGCTCTTAGGAGGAGTTAGTGCAAGGTGTTTTAATTAAATGAATGAATTGCTACCATCTTATTGTCTCCCAAACTATCAAACAAGCCTTATCAGAAACAACTGCTATAAATCCAATTCAATCTTTCTTTTTTTTGTTGTTGTTGTTGTTGTCATTGTTGTTAGTATATTTCATTCAAAAAGGGCTGCTTTTAATGATTAATCATATGCATAGACATGTGTAACCATTTTCCTCAGAACAATCAAAATGTAGTATATGGTCAGCTAATACATAACTGCAAGCACCAAATACCAGAATGTTCAGCCCTATTGGTGGAACATTTTCTCTGACTATTAAAGCAATATATTTGCAATCATATTATTTTAAAAATTCACTTTTTATTTTATTTTTTACTACTTTGAGTTATTGTACTATATCATTAATCATATTAAATTCAGTTTATTAGCTGTCTCATTACAAATCCTTATTGTTGTGTTTAAATCTTTTACAAAATTATTATTATGAGAGCATTATTTTTAGGATTATTCCACTTCTTCCCTTCCATGTGTGCTAAACCTTCTGTAAACCAAAGTTAAAATATTATCCACCAAACTAAAATCTATTTTTTTTCCTGTGGAGTTTTAAATATATAAACAAAGCTTTTATTATCATAATTAGACATTTCAATTATCTATCTACATTTGTTTTCCATTTATCTTCTCCATTATTTCTTCTGCAATTGTTTATTTTTTAATAACTAGGATGAGTTTGCCATTACATAGAACAATTTTTAAATATTAAATTTTTATTCTTAAATCATTGTTTTTGTTTCAGTACTTATAACATAGAATCAAGGTAATTAAAAGCATTTTGCCTAGATTTTTTTTATATATTTTTATTATGAAAAATTTCACTCTTCTTTTTATCTAAAAGTTTCTGTCTTTTTAATAGAAATTAGTTTCTCATTTGTTAAATAATGCATTCTTTTTGAACTGAGCTGTACCACCTCAAAACTGCCTCTGGAGAATGTAATAATTATTTTTTTAATCATCAAATAAATAATGAAATGAAATGAAATTAATACTTTATATAACATATTAACTGATGCTTTATTAACTTATATTCACAAAATAATGTGTTTAAATATTTTGGAATAATGCTAAACACGTATTTAAATATATTATTTTGAAATTAGATGTTTTCATTTATTTAAATATGAGAAGAATATATTAAGTAATAATTTGAAGCAGTCCTCCCCCATCCACCCATTATACATTTTTTATGGCATAACTATCTGAAATGAATTTTGATTTCTTTTCCTCTTAGGGGTTTTCAGACCTACCTGCCTTGAAGAACTATACACTTCGAGATCAACCGTATGTGTTTTTTATTTCTGTTTTAATCCATATAATTTATAGCATAAATAATAATAGGAAATAAACTAGGATATGACTACTAGAATGCCTCTAGTGTTCAAAAAGAAAAGTCCATTTCTTTTTAAAACACTAGAGATTTTCAATTACTGCAATTGTATTGAATGAATGTGAAATTTATTTACACGAAAGTGTTAATTGTGTCTCAATTTATAATAAGTATCTTGTTATGAAATATGGTGTCTTGATATTTTTTTATTTATTATGATGATTTTATTATTATGATTTTTATTTATGATTATTATTTATGATTTTTATTATGATGAAATAAAATAATAAAAGCTGTAAAGATTTTCTTAAGCACCCTAAAAGGAATTCTTGAGTCTAATTTCAAAATGTAGAATATTTTAAATTACATTATTTTCCTTTATTGTCATTATTGGAAAAACATTTTAAACTCATTTTTTATTCAGTGAAAAATAATTTTAAGATAATTCTTAAAACATTTATAAATTAAGAAACTACAAATAAAATATCTGCACAATAATTCCGTTGAGTTTGTCCTAGCTTCAGTCATAAAGAATTTTTCAATCTAAAGCAATATACTTTTAATAATAGATTGATAAATGATGTTTTACAAAATAAAATTTAAATACTAAGATGAAATGTATTTGGATTCTTGATCAATTTGTTTTGACATTTTTTAGCTTTTTAAAAAAATTAAACTTAAATATCAATTTGAATTTTTTCTTCTCTTTGTGATATTATGTTGTTGAAAATGGAGTCTTGCAATTGATTTTTTTTTTCTGATGCCTTAAAGTTCTTTCTAACATTTTAAAATATTCTATTGAAAAACAAGGGTAATTTTTTCTGTATTAATTTTGGATAAATTAAAAAAGAATAATAAAAAAAAACTAATTTATTAAACAGAAAAAAAATGACCAAAAAGTTTTAAAAAATGATATTTCAAATAAGCAATGCTTATTGATGATATAGCATACACTTTTTTTCTTGTTAACATGATAATTTTAACAGGCAAAAAATGTGATTAGACTCATCCATTTTGAATGGCAATTTATTTCTTGTTTAAAATGGCAAATCAATTATTGCTATCATTTAATTGATTGTCTTGTAATTTTTTGAACAAAGAGTTCTTACTTTTGTAATTGAATTTTATTTTTCCAAGAAAAGTATTTTTACTTTCATGATGCTTTTTAGTAGAAGTGTTTGCTTCTATTTCAAGGCATGCTGTAAAGACTAGTTTTTAAAAAATATGCAATTTTGTCTCTTTCATTAAGGCTACTACTCCTAATAATTTTATAAATTTGCATTTTATTTTAAAATGTTGTTTGGTTGTATTATTTCAAAGAGAATTTTAAATGAAATTAAAATCACTAATAAATAAAGAAAAAAAATGAAAAGAAGATTTTTAAAAAATAATAACAGTTGGAAGAGACATACAATTGGGATATATAAAATAGCTCTAGAAAGTATCAAAATTTCTTAATGGATCACATGAGAGGATTAAATCATGAAAAAAAGGAACCTTTTTTTCCCCTTTTAGATTTATTTTTAGCTGAGTGGTATTGTCAACACTAAATTAGCAATTAGCCTATGCAGTCTCTCCTGCCTCTTCTTCCTTTGCACTTTTTTTCTTTCATTTTATTATCATGTCAGAACATGATGTTTTGGGGATGAGGTTTCTGGTGTCAACAAAAATCTGTAGGCGAAAAATAAAAACTTTATTATCTGCATGAGCATCTCAAAAAAATCAGCTTTTAATATGTTGCCATTGCATTTACAATAATATGTTTTTAAAAATAAGTTAATGGCTACAGCAAATAAAACATAGAAAATGCCATTTTGAGCATGTGATTATAAGGAATAAAATATATAGGAAATTGATATTTTTTTAAACAATAAATTCGAGACAAAGTTTTTTTGGATGGTTTGCATTACTAAAGTGATTAATTCATTAAAACAATTAAAATGAATAAAAATATAATTTAACTTGCACAAGCACATGGTATTTGGCTGTTCAAAAATTATGTTCTGACATGAGAGATTGAAATATGCATAGCAGATTTCATTTTAATCTTTTTTTATATAATTTCTGTTCCGACCCCCCCCCCCCCAACTTCCCTTCCTTTCCAATTCCTCTTTATGTAATTCTGAGGGAAAACTTGTAAGTGATATGTTATTAACTTATAATTATATCTTTCCTTTAACTAGAATTTCACATAAAAAATATATGCCAATAATTTTACATTTTTATCGCACCATTTTCCTTAATAAATCAAGAAAAAAAAAGATACTTTTTTGTGTGAAATTTAAGGCCCCTCTTTAGTTCAGAGTGGCCCTGTAAACAATCAAAATTAAATTTTATCCATCTTAATACTCAAAATAATCTCAAATGACACTTAATTGTTGGATCAATAATGAACATTTAGCCTATGATTGATTAAATTTATTTATTTATTTTATTTGTAGGCATAACAAACTTACTTTGAAATTTGCTGAACAGCCTACTACATGTATTGCTTTATTACACAAAATTTTCACATATAACCCTAGTAAAAGGTAATCTTTTTTGTCATTTACTGAACTTAATTCTTTGCTGAAATTAATAAACATTAAAATTATATATATATTATCTTTTCCTTGTAGGTTTACTGCAGAGAAATGTCTATTCCATTCATATTTTAATGATAAACCTTTAGGTATTTCTATATTTTGATTTTTGATTTGTTTATTACAATCATAAATAGTCATTTGCATGAAAAGTTAAGGATTTAGAAGAACTGTAATATTGCATGCTCTTATAATTCCTTATGAGATTCTTATAAGTGTATGCAAAATTAATTAAATTCTTTGTTAAAGATTGAATGGAAATCCATTACTGATGCAACAATCAGAATTATTCTGCTAAACTAGAAGGCAAAAGCAAAATTTTGTGTGATTAATTTAAATTTCAACTATAGTGAAAATACAAAATTTTCTTAAATATTTCATCGCATTTTCAGTTTTAAAGATTGCATTTTCAGTTTTAAAGATAATATTTTTAGACATTTTTTTCCGTTTAAAATAACTGTACCACTAGCATTGATTTTTGTTGTTGTTGTTTATTTACTTTTTAAAAAAGAAATAGTTTAGATTCATTAGCTTATTTTCTCATTTACATTAAATTCTTATTTCAACAATGCTTAGCTTAATTATAAATGAATGTACTCCCTTTGAAAATAAAATAAATTAATCAATATAATTAGCTCAAAATCAGCTTAATTTTTATAATGACTTGGTTTTTAGTTAGACCCAAAATTTTATATGTAAATAAATGAAATTCAACTATGTGTTATTTAATGAATTTTATTATCATGTTTAATAAACTTTTTTTTTGTAGCATGCAATTTGGATTCCCTTTTGGCTCTTTTGAAAAAAGTGAATGAAGTATAAGTTAAATGTAGAATTGAGAACAGAACATTATGGAGAATTTACACCAATGTATCTGTGCATGCTATTACAAAAATGTGTAAAATTTTGAAAAATATGGTATGTGTTGATCTTTGAAAAAAATTTCCTTTTGACTTATCATGATCCATACTCAATGCTTGCATGTGTATTTAAATTTGTGGCGTTTTTTAAAGAAAAGCTATTTTCATTTATGTCAATTGTATCATTGTATATTGTTTCTTTATGTATAGTTCTGTTTCATGTAATTCATTGTGTATATTTGCATTTTATGTGTTTTTTAAAATAAAGTCAACTCTTTATCAATATTAAGAATTTGTTTCTAAAATAGTTTGTAATGTATCTAATATCACAGGCGCGTAGATAATTTTATAATATGCCAGAACATAAATAGTCCAGTCCCAAATTCTCTGGGATAGTTTTAACCTAAGGTTTTTCAACTTTATTTAGAATTTCATGTGGCTATTACCCTTTGGAAAAGTGAACTTTGACTGTTTAGTAGAAATGAAGGGAAATACTAACCACCCTCTTTCATTTTTCTAAACATGTGTTTCAAAATATAAGCTTGAAAAAAAATTACTTAAAATATACCTCAAATTTTAGGGAATAAACATTCAATCTTTCGGAAAAGGTGCATAAAACTCTGTACCAAACTGTGTAAATCGATTTTTATATTACCTTTCCACAAGTTAGATAAGTTGAACAAAAACTACCAGTTTTAGTCAGCATATAAGCTTCCGTAAATATACATTGGAAGATGGAAATTTGTACCTAGAAATTTTTTTTTTTAATTTTAGGTTGAATTTTAATTATTTCAAAATTAATAGAGAATGTTTTCCTTCCTATACTATCATAATTTTAAACCATTTAAAATAAAGAAAAGTCTCATTTCATAAATACTAAATTAATTTTCAGGCGTTATTTTCTTGAATTTTGATTATTGTTAAAAAAGATTTTAATTATATTTTACAATTAAAATTTTTAATGTTGTACTTAACATTATTTTCATTAGATATTTAATGGCATGATTGTATTCTGATATTTTAGAAAATGTTGTATAAACATATTTGACATAAAAAGAGGAAAAAATTATATTGTAGCATATGAGAATATCTAATTTAAAATGCATCAATTATAATTTTATTTCCATTCTGATATCATGTGACTCGACATTTTTATCATGGTATATGGGCCAAATGTATGGAATGATATAATACTTTAGTCTGTCATAATTTGATGATTAAACTCGTTATAATAGGCTGACCAGAAACACGGAGACACAAAACTAATGTCATATCAGGTGATTGCTGGTATAATAAAAATGGCCATTTCAGCTTTTTTTTCCCCCACAAAAATATTGCTGAACAAAATTAATTTTTAAATTTTTTTTTCAAATATAACAATTTAAATGCCTTACATGTTTTGAGTAAATTTTGAAATATTTTCCATAATGATTCAATTGCCATGAAGAGCTTCAAATTGTTTTCATTAATTTATTTCTTGAAATTATTAATGAAATTTCTTCCTTTTGAAAGCTAAAGAAGAAAAACCATTTTTACTATCTTAATTTAAATAAAATATTGGAAAATGTGATCACTGCACAGAATTTTTTTTACATACTTTTAAATTAAGTTTTAAACTCATTTAAATTTTGAACTGATTCAAAATGTTCATAAATACAATAATGAGAAGACAAGAAAGGCTACTTATTAACTGTCACTATACAATTTAATGCTTAAATACTCGATATAGGAATTTTCAGTGGATGTCCAGTTATGTAGAGAAGATAAAATTTAAAAGTTTCACATTTTCTATATTATAAGATATTTATTTTAATCACATGCCCTCTGATTTTGACACCTCCAGTTGACTGAAGAAGGTAGCTAGTTACATATATAATGCTAATGCAAATAACGATTGATCAGTAGAAAACAAATATATCTTTATTTTATTGCAAGTTGTGCATTAAAGAAAAGTAACAGTTTTTTTAAAAAATCCATCCATTTTTTCAAAAGTAATTAAAAGCCTTTAAGGAGACCTTCTCATTTATTTTTTCAGGAAATGCATTTTCTTGGAGAGCAATTATTTCATCCTGAAAAATATAGCATCAATGATCTGATTATCTCATCTTCTGCCACTGTAGATATGTATGTATGTATACACAAAGCTTTCTTGTTTGAGAACTTCCTTTGATTTTCGTAGTACTGAAAAAATTTATTAAGAAATGGTTCCAATGCACATGCTGCTACACTTGGAAACTCTGCTTCAAATAGAACAACTGACAAAATGTGTCAGGACAGTGGCATTTTTTTAAGATTTCACACTTTCTGCATCATATTTTCAGTCCATTGAATATAGTATCACAGTGACGGAACTGAGAAATAATTATGGGAAATAATTGTTCTGTAATAATTCAAATTGCTGATTACTTTACCAGAACACTTTATTTCCATTCGTCATAATATTATTTGCAGTCATTGGGATTTCATTTGTACTGACAAAAATGTTTTCAATATCTAACTGAGCAAAAAGAATTATTTACTTTTCATATACTGAGCAAAAGTTTACTGTTTTTCAAAAAATATTTAATATTACCAGGAATATTCTTGCAGTAATGTTGTGAATTGAAAGGTTCCACTGCAAGCATCTTGTGAATATTCCATAATTTTTGGCCTTCAAATACATTTAAGAACTAAAACAGATAAATATCTAAGTTTTTTTTTCAATAAGTTAAGATATTGATTTTCTGCTGAAACATTATCACTATATAATACATTATCTAAGCATAATAAGAAATATAAAAATGTTTATTGATTCATTCCTCATATGGTCAAGAGAATCTGTTTTTATAACATACATGAATATCAAAAGAAATTTAATTATTTCCTCAGTAAGTTCAACTTGCGAGTAATTCAATAGAATTGAATTTAAAATACATCATAAAAAAAGATTGAATCCATGTGACATAATACAGGAGAATATCTGCATTATGTGTATATTCTTGCAAAAATTGTTTCACTTACTAAGCCTCCTCAGGGCCATCTTTGAGATTTATAACTTTAGGAAATGAAATTAATTGGATATGAAGTGATTTCTTCCAAAAGATCATGCTAATATTTTGGATGGGAAAAATTACAAAATATTTATTACTCAAAACTCATACATGGTTCTAAATCTTCCTCATACCTGATTCTATAGACTGAAGAAGGCATGTAGATGGATCATATTCTAGTTGCTGAAAACCTAACATTGCTCATTTTAACTTATTTTATTTAATAATTTATAATTATTCAAAAAATGACAAAAATCATATTTTATTTAATTTTAAAAAAAGTGTTTAAAATACAAGGAGGACTAGTAAGGTAATGGGACAGTATAAAAGTTATATCCTGAATTTTAAGATTTTTTTTACTGCTCATAAACAATTAAAACTCATTTAAACTTTCTATATATTGGGGGATTTATGTGCTAAATATCGGTTTAATCCTTGAAAAGGGGTGGAATTATTTAAGGTTGAAACAAACGAATATTCTGTAATAAGCACATTGAAGAAACAAAGAAATTGCTACATATACCTGATATTGAGAATGGCAGCCTCAAGGATGCAGAGTTGTCTTAGTGTGTCATGTTATAAACTCAACTAATCTTTGATGGAATGTTGGAAACAATTTCCATCATTAACCTGCAATGTAGACCACAATTGAGCTCATGCTGTGGGCCATTATTCTGGGACTTGGTTATGAATACTGCATTTAAGATCAATCTTCTAGAGAACTGCTTTAAACAGCATATGCCGAAAATGTACTGCTAATAATCTCGGTAAGAACAAAAGATGAATTGGAAATTAAAGGAAAACATTACAAATGCCTATTACATTTGGAGAACGTTTACAATTAAAAGATCCACCAAACATCAAAATGGGCAATAAAAATATAAATGTGTCTAATCAAGTTAAATACTTGGGAGTTATATCGAACAGTAAAATATGTATTAACATATAAACTAGTGGCAGCTGCCGATAAATTTTATAGAAAAAGGAAACACCATCTAAGAAGAATCTATACTGGGGCCATTGAGCCATTTATATTTTTCGGGCATGGGGGCATATGCTTAATCTAAAGAAAATCAGAGAAGCATTAAATGCAATCCTACGGCGCCCCCTCATCATTATGTCTTGGGCATATAGAATTATTTCTACTCAAGCCTTTCAAGTGATACAGGAATATTGCCAATGGATCTCAGAGCAACGGAAATATTCTCTAAATTTCAAATTAGAACAACTAGTAATAAAGTTAAAATAGGAAAGAAATGTTTCAGCAATAAAGATTATGAGATGTTTTTGACAAATTTAAACTACTCCCTGCAGAATGGTTTATTCATAGTTTTCAAATTAAAATACCAGATATAAATGGAATAGAAATTTTTACAGATGGTTCAAAAGATGAAAATAAAGTAGGAGCTGCAATAGTAGTATATTACTATGGGAAAGAAATCGATAAAAGCCTTGTGAAATTATCGAACCATGCCATAAGTTTCCAGGCAGAAGTGCAAGCGTTAAAGATGGTCCTAGAATATTGTGAAAGGTTGGATGACGGACAGAAGTGCTCAATTTTTTCAGATTCTCTGCCAGTTCTACAAGCCATTCAATCATTTCACAGTTGTAATAGGGAAATATGGACGATAAAAGAAAAGATAAAAAGAACTTAACAAGTGGATAGAGTTGCGTTGCGTTAAGGCCCATATTGGGATTTATGGTAATGAAAAGGCAAGGTAATCAATATGCAAAGATGGTGGAACAGAAAAAGAGAGTGGGTATAATTGTCCCCAAATAAAATGGTGTCTCAAAATGGGAATTGAGAGAAGAAATTAAACTACAACGGTTTGACAGATGGTATATGTCCAAAAAAGGAAGACTAACTTGTGATTTTTTTCCTACTCCAGATATAAAAATAAGAAGATCCAAATAATATCAGCATATGAGAGATTCCCTGCATATTTCCAAAGATTTAGAAGAATGCAGGAAAATAAATACATTTGTGCAGAAATCGGTACTGTTTATCACTATTTAAAGGAATGCACAGAAATCTCCGAACATTAAAAACATCTGAAAGTTGAAAATAATGACTTGAATTCAGTACTGATGGTACCAAGTAATCTTAGAACTCAGAAGGACATGATGTCTGAAATTGTCAGTTTATTTCCAACTGTTTAAAAGTTTGTAGAGGAGGAGTATTTGACCGCTTTGGAGCCAATCATCTCGAAGAACATATCAGTTTGACAGATTCGGTCAATGTTAGGATGGACATTGCTACAGTCCACAGTCGGCAACAACAAATCCTGTCGATACTGCTACGTTCAGTGGTGGCTGGGTGGTCGGCTGTACACAAGAAGTGTAGACCACAAATCCGAAGGAGAAAGAGAAGGCGAAGATATTTTCTGGACATTTGCAAGCTATACTAAATAGGCGTAATGAGATTAAAGTGAGGATCTAGGACAGCATTGAAAATAAGTTAATGCAGAGGAGTGTTCATCGGACACTTTGGTTGTAACTCTCGACTTTTAGTATTTCACATTATTCTAACAAAAATGTCAAATTCCGTCAGAATTCACAAGAAATATGAATTGATGCAGTTGACCAGATAGAATTCTTCGTGCTTGTTACCTATCACCGTCATCTCCTGCCTCCTTAGTACGCCAAATTCACGCGCCCCGGACCATCATCAGAAGGAGAGAATCTTCATTAGCTTGAAGTTCCATGTAAGTTTTATGGCTTCATGAGGTTTTCTCCATATCCGTATACACTCATCCTCTCGATGCAAGTGGATACTATATTCGTCAGGCTATGCAATGTTTCCAGTCATCAATGATCCGATAGTAATGCTGGTGGACAGAAACGTGGTATAATGCTTTGTGCCGTCCATTCTACAATAGAGTAAAGGGAGGCTTTCGAAACCGAAAGTCCATATCGATAATTATTCGTTAAGCAATTCAGGCGTTGACATTTGTTGATACCCAGCATTGAAAGCTACGGCAATATCAGGAAGTTTAATGTTTAATGATTTACATATATTTTATGTTTAATGATTTATATGGACCGTCGTTGTTCCTTATTCTTTCATGATTTTTTTCTCGGCTACAGTGATGTTGGAGATTTGAAGCTTTTAGATTCTCAATATTCATGGTACTTTTATGAGAATGGTCGATGCGAAAATCGAAATTTTGTTTCATCTTTCATACACCGACTATAACACTACGTTGAAACTTACTTAAATCTTGATAATCATTTATCAAGATAATCTTTTATCATTACTCTTAACAACTTGGGCACTCATAATTTTATATAGTTGCTGCTGACCGCATCTCGCTATTCTGATTGGTTTCCATTCATCTGTTATTTGCATCAGCACTCCTATGCCAATCTTTTTTTCCCTTCAATGTACATTGATCAAATCTTTCAGGTAAATAAATGGAATCAGTTGTCAACACTGGTAAAAGAATATAGTTATACATTCTTCCTATTGTATGCAAATAGCTCAAAAACATCAAAAATTCTATAGTTATTATTATTTTTTTAAAATTAAAATCAAAGTAGGGATTAAATATTTTTCTGACTCTTAGAAAAAGGAAAATTTGTATAGAAATTACAATTTAAAGGCTGTTAAAATGAAAATTTTAAGCACACAGAATTGGAAATTTTTTGGCCTGATCCGCTTCCGTAATTTTACATTTGAAATGTCAGTTCATTCTCTTTGTTAATTCAATTATTAATCATTCTATCAAAAACATTCAGAAAATTAAACTTTCCAAAATTTGAATTAGTGTAAAAATTATTATATTTGCTTACCTAGAAAGCTCCCTGTTTTTATGCATGTCGAAGCTCTGTGCCTAAATGGTGGCAGCTGAATGACCTCACCATACGGAAATTGCTGAGCACCTCAAAGGACATCAGCCCGTACGTTCCATTTATCAAAGCATTGACTATCAAATTGATTCGTCTTTTTTTAAGAACACGAAAGGCTTCTGGTGGTTGATACACAATAGGCAATCCGTTGTCTTCGCTAAATAATATTTTTAAAAAATGTAGATATATTTTTAATAATAAAATAGCAATAATTCACATCATGAAACATTTAAAAACAGCAATATTAGAAAGATAATTTTAATTAAAATTCAATAAATATATTCCAAAAATCATTTTCAACAATTTTCTTATGATGTGAATGTCAAAATGAATATCTTTATAAAATATTTTGTATTTAAATAACAACCTACACTTCGTTGTTGTGTTGTTGTTGTGACTAATGGCACTTGCCGGGGACAAGCCCCCGTTGATACGATCAGCAGATGATTTAAGCCTAAGAAATGCGTCTCTTTGTTTTATAAGTAGTGCAATCTGGGGCCAAGAGTACGACTTAGCTACACACTCTTCACAACCCTTTTTAGGGGGAGGACTTCATTCATTTCAGAACGTAATTTAGACCTGGAACAGAGAACGATCACCTCTGACCCAGTACCCCCAGTGGTAGTACTCTCGACACGGAGGACTTTGCTACCACGAACAGATTTAACGAGCGACAGCCGTCACACACTCGGGGAATCTTTTGGCCAGTGAGCTTCGAACCTGTAACCTAAGGAGTACGAGTCCAACGCTCTACCATCCAGGCCCACCTACACTTAAAATAAATTTAAACAATTTAATATTTTAATTTATTTGCAATTAACATTTCTTACCTTCCTTTGCGGGTTGTTGCTCTGTTGGGGAAAGTAAAGTCAGTTATGATTGCCCTGGATGCTTGCCGTGATATCAGAACATTATCGGACTTAATATCCAGATGACAGACCTGCTTATAGTATAAAAAGTCTAATCCACATACATGGTTAATCTTAGTAAGGTCACGACATTTTCATGTTGTAAGCCTATCCAAAGTTTTCGTTTTTTTTCATTTTCCTCTTTTAAATACAATAACTTAATGGCCACCCCGAAGTGACCGTAGTGTTTTTTTCTTTAATTGGGCGTTTCTTAAATAAGCAATTCGTGGTTCACGTGTTGGTTCAATATGCTCTTATAAATCTTCAGTAGACACTGTTAAGGAGTTGATATATCCTTTAAAATCCCTGATAGAAAGCTTGCTTGAAGATGTAAATGCGAAAAGAATATTAACTTTGTTATCACAACAACAAGGAATGAATCGCAGCAATATATTATCACAATATTATTTTCTGTTATTGAAATTCTTTTGTTGAAATATTTGAAGCAAATAAACATTTTTTTAACAATCGCAGTCTGTAGAACATTTTGAACTAATGTCTCCTGTAGCATTTTTTTTAAAATTTGGTTATACTCGTGATTTGTTGATATGTTTTTTAAGAGATTTTGTTTTAACTGGAAAAAAAAGAATTAAAGGGAAATCACTGAAGCTTTAGTTTCCGAATGTAATACTCGAAGAAAATATATAGCATAAAAGAAAGCAGAACTTTTATATCAGAAAAATCAGGAAATCTTTTCCTTTCTCGTATACAAAGTATAGAGAAAACATGAGAATCGGGGGGGGGGGGGGAGAAAAAAATCAATTTAAATTTTTTTGAATTTTCTAGCTTGAGACCTCTCCGATTTCATATCATATATTTCTATCAAATTTTAAACGAACTCCACTCATAGGAAGTCTGTCCTAGTCGATAACATCTAAACGTAAAGAGTGAAATATATAAAATTTGGAACACAGTTTTAGCACTTTTCTTCACTAATTTTGAAAGGAATCTGTTCAAAGGATCTATCGTCTATAGATCTAAAAATTCCCATATATGTAAAAGCAGTTATCATAAATTTCAAAACTTAAATCAATAAAGTTTGGCATTTTAAAAATATTTATAAACTAAATGCATATTTTTATCCGTTATAACGGAATTAAATGCCCAATTTTAAATAATCTTGAAAGTATATATGAACAGCTTTACAAGTGTCTGGAATTGGGATCATTTCCCAACTTACGGAAAATCTGAAAAATAACCTTTATTCCACAATAAAGTGGTGATCTATAAAATCCACGTTCTTACGGACAAAACTGCCTAATCACCCATCAAATTAAATTACACAAAAAATTACAACATCTTAAAAAGACAAACCAAATATTTGACACAATTCAATATGGGTTTTATAAAGAATATTCTTGAGAAAAAAGCCATGATTTACTATGGAGAAAAATCAACGCAACGATAAAAAGTAAGATGAAAGCAACTATTATTTCTTTAGACGCAGAGGCTGCATTTGAATAATTCTGGATTGAAAATGCCTAATATGCTCTTTCAGAAGGAAACCGCCCAAGTAACCTATTCCACTTAATTAAGGATTATTTCCATGACAGGCGATGGATATACGGGAATGGAATAGATAACTTAGAATTCTGCATAAACTGGGGATTGTTGGATTTCTGTATCGGTCGCCGTTCTGGAATAGTGTCATTAATTCAGTCCATAGATTTCCTCTTTCGGAAGACTTACATACAAGCATTTGCAGATGATTTCCTCATAATTATTGCTAGAACAAAGGAAAGAAAGGATTAAAAAGAAATAAACTTATTTAAGAACTGATTAAATAGGGTATTACTCACAGTTTGAAATTCAATGCTATAAAACAATATAAGATGGCTATTATGTTTAGAGAAAGACTAAGAGCAACTTATTCCCAATATATTGTAATGAAATCTAAACTAACTGGAATTTTAAATGAACTAGAATGTTTAAGAGTAAAAAAACTGGGATATCAAACTAATATTTACAGATCATTTTAACAAGCTTAAGAAAAAAAGTGGACATGCTATTATATAAACTATTAAGAATTGCTGAGAGATTCTAATTAAAAAGAAAACATTGTATGAAGATTATAAACTGTGATCGAGGCATTTGTTTTATTTTTATACGGTGCTTTGGGTATCGGGATCAATTATAAAAAAAGCCAGGGGCGAGGTGAACTCTATAAGACGCAGGCATCTAATTGTAATGGTAGAGACTTATCGAACAACATCAGCCGAAACATTTGAAGTCATAACTGCGATCCTAACCTTTTATCTTCGGACCAAGGGAAAGTAACCCTTTTCAAATCGGGAATCAAAAAAGGAAACACAACAGTTGATAAAATATTCGATATGGAAGAATATGAGATATGACACCATAATCTTGAATAGTGTACTGGCACAGTAGAGAAAGGAGAAGAAAAAAAGAAAAGAAAAGGGTTAATATTTCTAATAATGCTCCAAGGGAAAAAATCCTACATCCCTTTTTCGGGCATTACTTTTTTTTTTTTTTTTTTGAAAAGCGATGACATTTTCTCGCTTAAATGTTTCAAAAGTAAATTTTCAGTTTAAAACTTTATGAACTATGCCATGTTAAATGCTTATAAAATGTTTTTATTAACAATTATTTTTCAAATTTCTAAACTGCTCTGCTTATTCAATGCATCTGTGAAATTTAACGGAAATATTGAATTTTTTTTCCGTCAGCCTCAACAATTTATAATCAATTTTAATGAAGTAGTCACCTCAAAAACATGTAAAGGCCTTTAAAATAGACAAATGAATCTCTTAAGATCTTATAAATAAGAATATTTTTTTCTTCTCAAATTCCGATTAGCTATGTATTAGTATTCAAATTTTAATTTAAATATAAGTGTTTAATGTATACACTCTTTTTATTAAAAAAATAAACCTTCATTTCTAAAAAAGCACTATCTATTGCAGCATTTGCTTTCTTTATCAATAGCCAGGTTGGTAGGGTGTTGGATCCCTCAGGTTACGAATTAGAACCCGCCTGCCGAAGACTTCCCATGTGTGTGATTGGCTGGCGCAAGTCAAATCTATCGTGGTTACCAAGTAATCCATGTCGAGACAATACCACTGGGGTCAGAAGTGATCATTTTCGATTCCAGAACGAAATTACGATCTGTGGATGAATGAATGAAGTGCATAAATGAAGCCCTCCCCGTAAAAAGGGTTTGTGACGCTTCTGAGCTGGAAGTCAGACTTCTGCCCTTGAGTGCTCAGGGGTCCCCACCTTCAGAAGTTGTACGCTGCATCCCTCCTTCAGTTGTAAAGCGGAACACGAGAATAACAACATCAAACAAATAAGTGATATTAGTATCAGTTTACGATTAGGTCTACGTTTTTTAAGTAGATGAATTGCATATGTAAAACACTTATGCTATAAAAAATCATCGTTTCACTTTCTCGCTTTTATTATTGACTACTTAGAATGCATATAGCAACTGAAATCATTTTTTATTATAATTTGTAACTATTAATTCAATAAAGGAAAGCTGTTTTGCTTTGAAATGAACCGTAACATTTTCTCAATGATCATTTAGTAATCATGTTATGTCGACGTACCATTTTATAATTAGTAAATGTTTTAGAAAGCAATAAAATAAGGCTATAATTTATCGAACTGAACCAAAAACTGAATTTTTGGGCGAGGGGAGGACCCTTAAAAATATCAAATACTTAAAAGAAAAGTTTACTTTGTTGTCTCAGATTATATCCTTACATATAGAAGGCGTACTAAATCATATAAGCAAATGAAACGTGCTTTTAAATTTATTTTTGAGATGCGTGAGTTTTACAAATGTTTGCCAATATATTTGAAAATTCCGAAACTTGACGTAAAGAATTATTCCATGTTCAGATGTATTTATTGATGTAGGTAATTAATTAGAATTATGGTAAAAATGGTACTTTAATGGTTGTTTTCAATTTTAAAATAAAATTTATTTTAATGCTGCGTGCAGGACATAAGCACTTTTTTCTGTTGATAGAGTCATCGTAAACATATTCTAACATAGCCAGATATTAGCATACTTGAGAGATGAGAAATATTTTTTATATATATTTTCATACATTTTTAAAAATCTAAAGCATACATTAAGCAAAACAAGTGCACTCATTACTAAAAAAACGTAGCTTACTTATACGAATTGGTTCAGCAAAAGAAGAAATTGTCTTTTAATATATTAAATAAATAGTATTTTTGTGTGTGTTTCGAAGAAAAAAGAAAAATTCATAGGTTCATTAAATTTGATACTTATATACTATGATCCAGATCCTAGAACTTCTCGTGGTGGTTTTAACATGATCCAGTTTAATTTTCATATATGTCTTTTTTTATCAAAAAATAATGATCGTGTCTAAACTATTACAGTTACAGACTTAATATCACAAATTTATCAAATTAAATGCTGGTAAAAATGTCCTTTACAATTAGTTTCTAGCCTGTAAGCTAATTCATTGATTTATACGGATTTTACATTAGATTCGACTATTAAGCATTTTGTGTGTGTGTTTTCCCCCCGCATGTTTTCGCAATTACTAAACCAAATTCGAATATGTCGAACTGAAACGTACAGCAAAATTACTATCCTCATGAAAATCCAACAGCAGCTAAAATAAATTAAGGAATTTCCTGGGAAGTTACAAATGATCATTTATAAATGAATATTTCATTCCACATAAATATCAGCTTGCTTAGAGCTTCTGTCATCATAAAAATAATTGAAACTTTATCTTTCATAAATTTCGAAATGTATAAGTTTTATTGCTGTTTTATATATTTGTTGTGGTTTTAAGATAAACATAAAGTTTGTTAAAATATAGTGAAGAGATTTATTAATTTTTTCTTTGATTTTTACAAAAAGCAATTTATTTCTGTCATTTATTAAATAAAGATTTGTATAAGACCGAGGCTTCTCATAAATTTACTTCTTTTTCTTGAAATAAATAACTAAAACATGTTTTGTATGCATATAAATTCACATCATCCTATTTTGTATGATATCAAGAAAACAGTGGATAAATATAGTGGTAAGCAAAATGCTGGCGTCCTGGCACAAGAGTGGCGTTTTCCTCATGGTCCGGGCCTTCCGGGTTCAAATCGTGGTTCGGGCATGGTTTTTCTTCTATGCTCTGAATGTGAGTTGAGTGAAAATGTTCCTCTAAAAAGTGGCCGTGCGAGTGAATGGGACGCATGAAGTATTTAAGTCGTACTCTTGGCTTAAGTTTGCGCTACTGAAAAAACAAGAGATGCTCACTCGGCTTAAATCACTGTCAGCCGTAATGTGCCATAAGTCACAGCAATAGCAGCAAGCAAATTAGCACTTAAACCTTACCTTCTGAACTGAATTTGAAATCTATTCTATGCTTAAAGGGGCACCCACCATCACCACAACATTATTTATAATATAACAATTTGAAGTATTAGTTACAGACCAGTGCAGCTAAATATTTCAAAAATGTTTAAAAATATCAAAAATTCGTAACAAAAAAATTTGCTACCATTCACATGTCATAATAATATTTAAAATATCACAAAATGTAAGAATCAAAATTCTCATTAAATAATTATCATAAAAAATTCATAATATGAAATAAAACAATAATTACAGCTTTTTATTTGCATCTGGAATGATATTTCTTAATTTCTTTTTAAAGCAACACACAACATGCTAACACGACTGCTTCTTATTAATATATATATATATTGTTTCGAGCGGGCGAGCACCGAGGTTGGCGGCGTTTGGCGAGGAGCTTCGCGCCAGCCAGGTTAATTTGGCGAAAGGAATAATCTGGTAGACGCTGGACCTTTCACGAAGCCTCGTGCACACTCGCTGTGTTATAGAAGGGAAGGGTTGGGGAACCTGGAAGTCAGTCAGTTAGTTAGTTGTGAGTTTTTCTCCTCTCGGAAGAGAAGTGTTTCGCTGGACTAGCGGATTTCTTTTCTCGCTTGCTATTAGTGTTGTATTATTGAGCTCGCTGCGATTTACTGTTTGCTGTGCTATACGATAGCTGTTTTGCAGTCTGTGTTTATTGCGCGTAAGACTTGCATTTACGCTGTAAGTGACTGCTGGATTGTTTTTATCTGAAGTTTTACTTTATCAAGTCATCCTGTAAATATCTGAAAATAAATTTTTGTGCTGTCCTCAAGTAAAGTCCATTCAATCCAAACCCGCTATTCTAAAACCGTAACAATACTAACGAGTGTTATCGATGCTTTGTTGTAAAATATATGTAAGCGTCTTGATGTAATTTTCTCATAATACGAAAGTAGCAACGGAAATAATAAAAATGTTGCGATTTCTTGGGATAGTTATGAAACTAACATTTTTCAATATTAAAAAATAATTTACTGCCCATACACTGTTGAAGCAATTATCTAGATTATTTGGCCGTAGACTTTCATAAATCATTTAATTCGAATATGCGCTATATTTCAAAAAAGATTATAATAATCTATTTACTTTATCGTTTACAAAATTTATCATTTCTAGAAAAATATACAGCAGCATGCCAATAAAAATATATTTTTTCACAGAAACGTGGAATAAATGGATAACTTTGACGTTTCCCATTTACATTTTTTTGAAATGGTTTTAAGTTCTATATTTTCATGCAAGAAATACATTACTATTTTTGTCAATTATTGAAGAAATAGCCTAAAGCAGTTAAGTTACAGATGTTGTCAGGTTCTTCATATTTGTAATACATTTATACAAGCCTTTAATTTGGTCAATTTTACTCTTTGTTTACATTTGATTGAGGTACATCAGTGTAGTAATAAATATAAGTAATTTTTCAAATAAAAAATAAATTTTTAATCAGTTTTTTTATGTTTAAAAAAATGATTTTTTAGAGTTCATTAAGGAAGTTTAAAAAATCACCACATTAAAAAAAATGAACACAAAAAACCATGTATTCGTATATATGATCAAGAATCAAAAAAGTTATTTTTATCAACGCAATATTAAACGAAATAATTACTAAAAATCCATAGAATAAATCTAAATTTGGGAACAAAAGCAATATAAAAATACATTAATATATATTTCTTGAAATGTTGACTGTTTTGATTTTTCTTAATTGCATTAGTTCATTTTGAAAGAAGTAGAAAAAAAAATTGTTGGCTGAGATGAAAATAAAAAGTATCTTTTAGTTTCAAAATAACTGAACCAGGAAAAGAAAAGTGTCGATTAAAGAAATATGTTTAGTTACACATAAATAGCACTTTGTCTCTCTTTCGAGTTTTCAATGCGAGAGTAAAAATACATTTGGAATAAATTTGCTGTTGCTGAATACCGATGGAATTCAGCAACAGCATTTCGATTAAACCACCTATTTGGAAGAAAGACTACTTGAAACAAAATGGAATTTCCTCATAAGTCAACTTAAAGCCATTACAGCCTTTGTTGGTAAGAAAATTCCCTATTTAAAGAAATGACCCCCTCAACGCTAGTCCCATGTCTAGCCTAAGTCCAACGACCTGCCGAATCTTCAGACGGGCCAAGCGTTCTCCCGTTTTACCCTTCTTGCGGTTTCTCGGGGTCTTTTGATGCTTGTGGACGCGTCCGAAGTTTCCCGAAAATTGTCGGTAAAGTGTCCAGGCATCAAAGGACCCCAAAAAAGCGCAAGTGGTGTAAAACGGGGGAACGCATATGTAGTTCCTATTAGGATTGACTTAGAAATAAAAAATGTAGGCAGTTTTGTTGATTGATGACACCGCTGAAGAAACAAATAATAACATATATTTAAAACAAAACAGCGCGGCAAACATTAAACGCTCCTTCTTCGCCATATTTACAAAATCTTTTTCACTTCTCGTAGCCAATTCAGAAGAGTGAAACTTACCTCTCACAGAGTTTGACCGTGACGTAACATTCTCCCCACCTTGAATTTGGGGGTACTAAACTCAAAAGCAGTAAACATAAAGATAATATATGCATACAATCAGAGTCCAACTTAGCCCAGTTGGGTTACGGGCCAAAAACTTTTGAGGCCCAATCTGCTTTACTACTTTAGTAATGAAGAAAATTCATTAAAGAAGGAAACATAAAATAAAATTTCTATTCGATTTGGAGGACCCCACATATTTCGGGGCCCGGAGCGGGTGCCCCTGCCTTAGTCAGCTCCTGCATACAATTTGAAATAAAGAGGTACGAATAACAATATAAAAATTTCTAAACATTAGAATGGGAATTTAAAGTCGGATTTATTAAGTAAAATTAAGATGTACTCTCAATTTTTTGAGCGACTGTACACACACACACACACATTATATATATATATATATATATATATATATACACAGAGAGAGAGAGAACTAATAGTCGAAATTAAAAAACATCGTGTATATTGAAACTTAGAGAAGAATTGAAACATAGAAGAAATGTGCAACACGAACAAAAATAATTTCAACAACTTGTGTTTTATGCACAATCATAGAGTGTAAGTTATATTTTTCATCGTGAATATCATTTACAACTGACTTATATGAATTCAATAACGATTGGAATTCTATTATCACTGTAAATTGAAACAAATAAAACATGAATTAATAGCAAAGGGAAAATGCAGTCTTCGATTGGCATTACTTGGATTACAGCCTAGATTTATAACGGCACTTTGATTTGGGAGAAGAGACGTGCATATCAGTGAGTGGAATATCTTTAGTGGATATGGGTTATCTTTTACACACTCAGGATATATTGAATGAAGATATGTAGAGTAAACAATCTGAAGTTTGAATATATTATACTACTGCCATCTGTATATTTGCATATTGCTATCCCATGAATTTTGTCACTTCAGTGTATATCAAATATTAGCCAAATCTTTTCACGATGTTCATAGCAAGATTTTTGAGATTAATGCAAATTAATATAAAAGGTTGCTGTCTTATTAAAAAGAGAATTTCCTAAAACTTTAAGTGTCATTTCAAGTGGATATATTTGAATGCATTCAAGAAAGCCACAGAAATTTTGGCGATGCTATAGAGGGAAAACATAAACGACTTAACAACAACGAAGGCTGAGTATTCCATGATTCACATTTTAAAATCTTTATAAAAATTAATGCATTTATTATCTGCAAATTTGTTGAATCTAAGAGGGGAAAAGAATTATCATCAATTATTACTCAAAAGAATTTGAATTATCCTGAAGTGCTTTCCCTCCCACAAATTCAGTTTGTCCATTATGTTACTGTGAAATTAAGATAGCTTCATAGTATGCCGTGGAATAAGAATATGCTCCAGCAAGTTGACAGCCCTCTTAATTCGAGCGATGTTCTTTACAGGCAATAAGAAAGGAGAGCGTATTTTCATTTCTCGTGTTCCTCTGATCTCATGTGTCTTCAAAACTCTTCATTTACTGGCATTCTGTTTGGAGGAATAGGTGCAAAATTATTTCCAAAAGTTTTAAACAAATATGTGGATCATTATTGGCTTCGTTAGAGCATGGTTTTGACTCAAAGAATGAAAATAAGAATCAAGTAAAGAAAAAAAAATCTTTAAGGCTATCAAATACTACCATCTGCAAATCCGTTCAATCTAGGATGGATGCAGGAATACACTATCTATTAACCAATAAAAATTTTGAATTATTCGAATATTCTTGCTGCCACATATATAAATTTAGTTCTTCCAAAATATTACAAACAATTTTAAGATAGTACCATATTAAGCAGTGGGATATGAATATGTGACAGCAAGTTTATGGTGCTCTTAATTCAAGCGATAATCCTTACTATTGGAGAGGGAATTACTATTTCTCGCTTTTGTCTGATACCTTTTGATTTGAAAAGTCTTCCATTTCAGGTTTTCTTTGCCTTCAGGATGACTGTCAATACATCTCATGAACAATCTCGGAATAGTTCCGGATAAATAGAAAACGCATGCTTCTTCCAGGATTAGATCCATGATACATAGTAGGAAATCCATTAAATCTGAATATCCCGATCTAATAATAATTAACAAATGGAGGGCCATTTATCCTGTACGTCCAAAATGGTGATCAAAGAGCAATTATGATGAAAGTTCCGGGTTCAAAAATATATAAGTGGTTAGAGGAAATTCTACTTCAAAAATGCCTGAGAGTTTCGCTAGTTTTTTCAAGCAGAACGAAAAGCTAAAGACTGCGAAGATGAGGTATGATGCCGAGATAAAAGTAATTTCTACCAGGCTATACATAAGCTTTATTATTATTTAATTTAAAAAGTAAGAATCCATCGCTATATTAACTGGTTCAATACACATAATTTAGCTTTATATCTTTGAAACGAGAAATTCATATTAGTAACGGTAAAATCTTTTAAAATTGTTTATCCTTTTTAAAGTAACCAATAAAATTAAAGTTATTGTTTATCAATAAAAAAAATTACAACTACGCATTGTTGGCGCAGAATATTATGACGTCATATATGACGTTTTTAATTCTAAAAAGTACTTTTCAATCACTTACGCCGCCATTTTGAAATTTTTTGCGACTTTTGTTGCGAAACTTGACGAACAGTGCTATTTGCTGCAATTTGTTGGTGAAAAAGTGATATTTTTTCATTCTGTTACTTTATTAATACTATTATATTTATTTACTTGTGTTTGTTGTATTTTATAAGTGTCTTTTCAGATATCGTAGAAGATGGCTCTGAAGTGGATACGCAAAAAACTGTAAGTTCAGAATATTTAATTGGAGTCTAATAAAATATCTTCATTTGTATAAAAAAATCTGTTTACTAAAAGTATGATTAATATAATTGAATTTTATGCTTTTAAAAATTAATATTCATATATTAGAAATTTTAACTTCTTATAAATGTAATAGATATCTTGTTATTCAACACTATTATCACATCTTAATGTATCCTTTCACATCGTCATAAATTGTAATAGCTGTTAGTGGATGTATATACGCCTAAAAAAGGCCAAATAAAATGAGAATAGGCTTTTCAGCTCTTCAATTTCACAATTTGTTGTTTTATCCTATTCTCACCGCACTACAAAATTGATAAGAGAAACCAGATTATAGTGCATTTTTATAACTGAAATGCTTGATTTGATGAATTAATTTGAATTCGATTGTTATTTTAATAGTTTATGAGTTTTATTGGAAAATTTGGGTCTACTTAAAATTATATGAATTAGCCAAATTTGTGTTTCTTTTTTGGCGAGTTTGGTAATTCTATACCGTTTGTTGTAATGTTGTGGTTTGTGAAGATGGTACATCTCTGGCGTTTTTAAATGACTCGTATAATTTCGGCATATTTCTCGCATAATATTACATTTTTTTGAAGTTGAAAAGCAAATTTTAAAAGTAAAGAAGATAATTATTTACATATGTACTTTTCCGTTACCGAACGCAAGCGAAAAAAACTGGTGTATTCTACATTTGGCGATTTTTTGCTTTAAAATCACTGTAAGAATTTTGGCGGAATTCTACATTACTTGGCGATTTTTCGCTTTCGCCCATCTTACGATTAAAGTACCTTATTTATTAAAGAAGGGATTAATTCTATTTTAAAATGTACTTTTAATTCATGAAAATAACTAAAACTAATTAATTACAAGACTTTATTGCATCATTACCGCATATTTAAATCGGAAAATTATAGAATGAAACTGTTGGCTTAAGCTCATTAGCGATTAAATAGAATTGAATACATTTAATGCATCAGGTAATTCATCTAACAAAAGAAATCCAATATAAAATGCAGTTTTAAATCTGAATATGCTAATTTTTTTAAAAAAGAAGAAATATTTTACATTTCAATGCAGTTTCGAATTTTTCAGTTTGCTGTATCCTAGAAATCGCGAATTAAGCTAATGCTAAGATTTGCCGATTAAATATAATGATGCGACAGGTTTTTGTCTTTGACCGAAATAACGGGAAACTACTTGTAGTTTTTTATTGGTATTTGCAATAGTCTGATACTCCCTAATAAAAATCCACATCCTTAATATTATTGTAAAAAATATTAGTTTCAAGTTTTCAGTATGTGAGATGTGCTAACAAAAAATAGGCCAATACAAAATATCGCCAATTAAGATCCATTTGAAGCCTATCACCTTTCAATCGCCATTCACTTTCAAAACATGATCTGTTGAAATTTCTTTGTTATATTTTGAAAATTGGATAATTACGTATTAGATCATTGATTTTTATCGCCTAATTTGGCGTCGCCAATGAGTAGCTAAATTATTAATAATTGCTAAAAATCGCCATTATTAAAAAAAAATAATTCAAAATTAAATGGCATCCGCCATTTTGTTGGTTTCGTTGCCGTCGACGGTTTATCACTAAATTTGAATCCTTCGCCAATGAGTTTTTAAACCGTTGGCGTAGACTGTCTAATGCATAAGTAGCTAAAATTCTCTAACGATATCACACTGACACATTCAAATCATGGTTAAATTGGAAAAAAAAATAATGTCCAACAACCAAAGAAGTGATATTTTCATAAACTGTCAAGAATTCTGCTAATTTTAAGTATTTCAAAAAATATATTTGGTTTCAAATCTACTTTAGTCGCACTCTTTCATGCCATGAAGGATTCTAGATCACCAAGGGCTATATGTAAGGCATTTACTCATGCGAACAATGCTTTTATGAAGCATTCAATAAAAGGTAATCGACAGAGAAAAATATCATATCCTTCTCTGTGAGGTAGTCAGTAGACCTGTGCAGCATTATTATTTAAGTTGCCATAATAGGGACACAATTTATGGGCACGTTATTTTGGCAGAAATCGTATTCAAAGCGTTTTAATCAATTCGTATTTAGAAAAAATAATATTTAAATTCAAAATTAGTTACTTTTTTTGCAAGAATATGCATTCACGTGCTTTTAAGGACGATATTTATTTTAATAGATATAGTTTTCATTCAAGTTAAGATCTAAAACAGCTAAATTCAGATTTCAAAAGTTTTTAAATTTATTTGGATGTTTAGATTATTGACATTTTCAAAGGTTAATCTGCAATAATTGTAATTATCGCCACTCCATTCATTTAAAATATTTTATGACATTTTATACGAGGGGGATTTTACTGGATTGATTAAAATTTTGCACCGAAACTGATACTTCTTGAAACCTGAAAATAGACATTTTAATTTTATCTTGCAATATAATCTTTCGTTTCACCCTCATTTGTTAAATATTAAGTTTTCATATTTCAAAACCTGTTGTAAATCTTTAAGGAAAAGTCATAGTTATGAATACTTTCATATATATTTCGTATTTAATTTCAAATTTTTGTACATATGTTTTGTATGCTTACATAACATCATATATATCATCATTATGGATTGTTAGACTTGTAAACAAATGTACAAATTATGGGAAAATGATATCACGTATTCACTTTAAATATCTGCCATGTCTGTTTTACCATATTTTTTTCCTCGTAAATGATCACCAAAGGTGAAACGTTTGTAATATATGTCTATAATTGAAATAATACAGATATTACAAATACAGTTAATACTATACAAATAAAGATTCAATTTTCTTATTTATTTAAAATCGGGAATTTCTGTTCCAAAGAAAACAAAAGCTATTGAATATAATTGTTATATAGATATTATACAATTACTAAATATATAACAGATTCTTAGTATTTATATTCAGCAATAAATGGGCTTTTTAAAATCCTAAAAAGCAAGGAATAAATATAATTTCTGTTAATCTAAGATGAATTTTTCGAAGCAGATTAGAATTTCTCAAAGTATATAGCAAAAAAATGGTACAAATTTTTTTCTTCAAAATGTTGTACCTAGGCATACATTTTTAGTTGTAAAATTTCATGAAGTAATGCTGGCAATTATCGGTAAACTCAGTTTGGATGAATATCAGTCGATTCCGAATAGAGACAATAACCTTTGATTCTGGAAAAGTAAAAATCCCCTTTTCATATATAGAGGTTCACACCATCAATATGCAAAAAAGAATTCTGTTCATGGTCATTTATTGGGGACAATATGAACATTTAACTTTTGCAATTTTATAATTCTTATATTATGCAGATGCCAATTGTCATACATATCAGTACCTTGCTTCACAAAAATTCACAATCCTAAGCACATATCTACTCGCAGTAGTAATGGAAATATACTTTTTTTCTTACTTTTTAAGGCATCCTATATATAATATTGTAATTCCAGACTTCTTGGCATAATTTTTGAGGTCTTCAAATTGCAGATATAAGGAATGGTTTTGGACTGTTGCGACGATTTTAATTTGCATGTTGAATTTTGCATTTGCACTTTAACTGACCCCTTCATAATGCCATTTCACATGAACTTTTTCTTTCATAGCATAGTTGCTTTCAATTTTCTTCTTTTTTTATAACTACGAAGTGTGCACGTAAGTGGATAAAAATTCTTTTTTCTGTAATTATTTGCGGATAATGGTAAGAGTCCTTACTTTATAATTACATATTGGTATATATCACATACAATATTAGTATGCATTAAATTGGAAGATTCTAAGTATAGAATGTTCACTAATCTAAGTATGCTATGATTTAAAGGGGAACATATACATGTTTCAAAAGCAAAATATCGATAATAATGCTCAGAGAAAGTATTTCTTAAGAGATTCCCTACTTCATTTAAGTAATTTTATTATTGGGTGAAAGTAGATATTTTGTTTTTAAGTAGTTGAACCATTTCAAATGTCCATAAAATAAGATTTATTTTTAACGTATACACAATGAAGACATATACACTAAAAAAACAACTACCTAATAGCATGTAGAGCCATCAACTGCGCGCAGAAGTGCCTGGAAACGCCACGGCATGATGTACTGGACCAATGTATGAAAGTACATTGGAGACAATGCACAACATTAATTACGCATTCTTTATTTGCACGATGGGGTGGAGATCTTGTTTGAATAGCGCTTGTAAGACGTCGTATATAAGCGTTGTAAGGCACTATCTAAGGCGTTCATTAAATGTCATTCCAAGGGATTCAGGTGCCAATGAATGATTTAAAATAGGGAGCCTTGCGCAATTTCGTAGTTATCCTCAATTCTAGGAAATCTTGTTGCCTTGCTATTATTGTCAAAATATGTAGAGAGAGCAATGGGTATGGAAGTAGAGGAACGGATAGAATTTTCATGGAGCTATCACTTAATAGTTTCATATTTTGTCAGATTTGGGGTTCCTTATCAAACTACCTGGGCACTCACCATATAATTCATGAGGCTTCAAAAGATAGAGGAATCCTTTTTTGATAGCACTACCTCATGTCTCGATAACGGTACACGTACGACCGATAAAAATGGAAACGGATTCGTCCAGTAGTTCAATGTAGCCTTTAGTTTAGTAGTTCCAGTAGCCTTTCGTACCAAAATCATTCTAGAAGCGTTTTGACAATACCATAAATACACATTAAAGACTGACAATAATAGACAAACGTCTTCATAAGCCCTTTGATAAAAAGACAATGATAATTTGTTGAAAAACACGCTCACTGACAAGTGTTGTTGCCTAAGAATTGAAATCTGCGCGAATTGTAGCAAATGCCGCAAGGCCAACCTCGTCCGAGGACTTTCGTCAGTCGCCGATGCTCACCTTTCATTCAGGCTTGTTTCTGGCAGCATTTATGTCGGAATTTGATGTTTTGATGAATACTCAATATTCACCACACCATAAAATTGCCACAATCGAAAATAAAAATTTCATCACTATCAAGTATACACATTCCCTCATATGCAGTGTGTCGACATTATTGCTTTGCTTAAAATCTCTTTAATCAGAATGACTCATTGTGGTCAGATATCAAACGATTTCACAAATTTTCCTGACACCTTTCGTCTTATATAGGTCTATCGTCTACCACATATAATACAAAGATTGGTTGAAAGGCTCTAATATTTGTATATGCGCTCATGTATCAGTTTTTCTAAGTGTCCAGCGCACTCAATGCGTAATCGCAAAGAATATTATCCTATGATATTGGAAATCAATAATTATATTATAGAGATTGAAGAAACTCACAGATATAACTACTTCCATTTTCTCAGAACTTCCGATTTGATTTCAAAAAATATTGTTTTAAAAACATTGGCGTTTGGTAGGAATACAAGCTGTAAAAAATAATAACAATGCCACATTATTATTATACTATCCACTTATTGATGGCATTTGCATTCAGGAATTACTGATTAAAAATATCTTCCTAGTTAGAAAAGAGCAACCAAATAAGAATAAAACATAACCGTTTTGTTTAAAATCTTCAATCTGTCTCATCTCAACCATAAGGTATTATCAAACACTGTCATAAGCGTCCATAAAGATTTATTTCGGTATTTAATCCTTACGCATGCATATACTTCTTTGATAATACCTTTAGTTTAAGGGAACAGGTTTCGGGCTCATTCATAATCATTGATCGGCATTTTTGATTGGTGATGTTTCTGATTGCGAAAATAGATATTAAAATACCTTAGATATGGGGGGAGGGGGCGGAAATAGAATAGGTCACTTTAAAATCGTTTTTCACATTTTGAAGTTGTGTTAGTGGTCGATGCTGATGCCCTTTGGTGCTTCTTTTCCTTTTGTGTTTTGCAGGTCCAGCGTGCGGAGGCTGCTGACCCGGAGGGACCGGACGCAGCGCTACGAGCAGGAGAGCTTCGCTGATTTTGCCTCGAATCAGCACCTCATGCGCAAGGTGAGAATTGAGTCTTTTTTATAAAGATGCAGTACATATCCATTTTAGAAGTTTTTTGAAATCGTTATTATAAAATATTTCGCATCAAGGAAAGAATATTCTGTGAAATTTTATATAATTTTTATTTTATCAAAAAAAGAAACAATTACTGAATTTAATTTTAAGCACATAAATTTAATTTAAGCATTCAAGGATAATATAAGAGAGTTTTTGAAGAGCTTGCATGTTATAGGAATTGCATTGGGCAATTTCTTCGTAATGTAAGGGATAAAATATTTAAATTTTGAAGTTCCGAAAATTCATTATGTGTATTGTTTCAATTGGATTAAATACAGATTTAGACATAAATCTATTCATGACTTACTAAAATGGGGAGCACAAAGTGGAAAAGAAAATAACAGTAAAAAAAAACGAACTAGCAAAAGCAATAATGATAGAAACCTGCAACCCTGTTCCCAAAAAGTGAATTTGAAAGAATTGTGTACTTACACAGTTCTTTTATATATAAAGGATTTAAGAGTATTTTTTATATTGCTAAGTTTTAAAACTTTTATTTTTTTAGTATCGTTAAATAATACTAGGTCATTCAGATGATTATCAGAACTAATGGTTTCCCATGCAAATATGTACTTTTTGTATTTAAATATAAAGTAACTTCAGTATTAATAGTAAGTTTTTCACGTTCTCTTTTTTTAATAATGAAATAGTGTAATAGATATATTAATTTTGCAATTTTGCTCGATTGTAGCGCAACTAAATATAAAATAAAAAAGGAAACAGATTATGACACTACACTATCATTACGTTCCCTGCTAATCTATTTTCTAAATATTAATTTGAATTACCTTTATGTGATAATAATGGTTTTCATGCTTTTGAGTTGATAATGCTTTCTCCTGTAAGTCTTCTTTTTCCAGTCTTATGTCTTCCAGATGCATGTAGCATTTAGTAAACATAGCTGGGAGTCAGGTATTTATAGCCCTTCCTCTATAATTAAATGTTTTATTTTCCTTGATTTGTGATCGGAGTAAGTTTATTTTTCTTCTTCATTGCATAATAGAATATTGACATTACATATTATACTTTCCGACATCACCACTGAAGAAACAGAAGTGAAACAATAGATTTCCATTTGGAAATGTTTTCTTCAGAACTATAACATTTGATACATAATTTTAGAATGAATTTTTTTTTTCTTTAATGGGGGATTTTATATACACTAAACATAAATCTGAACATGAAAAAGAACGGCGGTATTTTTTTAAGTATTTTTAGAAACGACAAAAATTTATTCCGAAGACTATGCAAGAGTACCGTAGATCTGCTAAATTCGTGCATTGTAACATCTGATAGTTAGTAATGAAACGGAAATTGAATGTTGAATACTGAATCACTTTCGGAAATAATTGAGTTTCGGTAATTCAAATAATCGGCGTGCACTCACGTATCAATCTCAAATCTGTGGAAAAGTAATATTTGGGCTGATGTCCAATGCGAACAGATATTTTGTTTCGTTACTTTCACGAAAGTCACTTTTGCTCAGACGCATTTTGAGAAGATACTCTCTCGTTTCGAAACTGAGCTCATCTCTTAGGGAATTGAAATTTGAACTCACGTGGCATGTATAAATCTAATATTCAACAATAAAAAGAATGTCAAGCTGTGATTAAAAAAATTTAAAGGAAATGAAGGTTTTTGCATGTTAATTATAATTTCAAAATACATAATCCGAATTCTCCTTTTATGGAAGATATTCAATCGTATGAAAAATGTATGGATTAAGTGGAATAAAATGCTGAGAGAAAAAAGACAGTAATAAATTTCTCATACAACAAATTCTTTGATTGTTTAATAATTAAAAATCAACAACATTAACATACATATTCAACTTTTATAGAAAATACAAAGTAGATACAGTTACAAAGTGATGAGATGTAGTTATATATAATAGTACATTTAAGTTGTTGTTATTGTCGGGGATATAATCATCTCATACGGATACTTATTTTGCAGATGCCGGATCCCTACTTCCCCGGAGTTTTCTACATCTACGACGAGGAGGATGGTGTTTGGGAAAGAAGGATCTTCGTTTAAAAAAAGGTAAGTGCTTATCTCATTTTGATATCGATTCACTTTAAGTGGCAGCAGGATTTAGACTGCCTTTGATTTTAAAAAATTATCCGAGAAATTATAAACTTATTTATTTGCATCGGCATGTGGTATCAGTAATAAAAATGTGACGGGTAATAGGAAAAGAGTTTGAACAACGCATGTTGGATGTTGATTCTTCATCATTCTTGATCTTTTTGTTTGCTGTCTTAAATGCGAAATATCTTCACCTTGACACCTTTTCAGGCAACTGCATTTGAGAATTTTATATTTTTTATAAATGTGAATGTAATTAGCCTCTAAAATCTTTTTTGTAACGTTTGCGATCAAATAAAATCTAACAACCGTATGTTCTTCATTTCATCAAATAGGAAGCTGCATTTTAAAACTTTCAGAATACTGAAAGTAATAATAAACAGTGGAATTTGCTCATTAGAACTAAAATTTAAATAAAAACAATTATGCATAATTACAAAAACTAACTTTATTTATCTCCATAAATAAAAATATTTCTTTGGTCTGTTTGTGTGATCTTACTAATGGAATTTAGTAACCAAGTAAATGGATGTTGGAATTTCTTTCACTTAATTAATTTGCAATGTTAGTCATAATACATGTAGTTGAATTTCTTTCTAATATATTCATCGACGATTCTGTCTTCGTAAATTTTCTGAATTTAATGATGTAAAGAAGAATAACAAAAATGCAAATAATCATAAAATTTTAGAAAAATTTCGTTTGTTTAAACATTATGTATTAATTTCCACGGACACGGAGATATTGAAAAAAAAAATCCCTTACCAAAGACTACTCCTCATCTCAAAGCACATTACAAACGTAGTTTAATTTTCATTCTCTCTCTCAATTTATTTTTCAGTAACTAAATGGATAAATGGCCGACATCAGTTTAAATAAAGTACTCTCAAAACGATCCTTAATTCTGAAAAGTTCTATTGTTTACAATATTTGAGGAGAAATGTTATTTTTTTACTTCTAAAAAAAGAAATCTTGCGATAAAAATTCTAGGTTCTTAACGTCAAGGAAAACTTCAAATTCTTATGCTAAAAAAGGGAAAAAAAGTCAATAAAATCGGGCAATAAGAAAGTGAAAAATCTTCTTCGAACACAATGCCTTTCTGTTATATTGGACGGTAATTCATTTTCCGTGCTATTTATTATGGAAAATTGTTTGTGCGAAGAATTTCTCACGGCCTGGTATTACCTCCCTTTATTTTATGGATTTTCACACTTTGCTGCTTTTGTAACCCATAATGTACACATAATTTTGTAACAGATAAATAGTCCCTCCAAATATATCTGTTTGACTTGAAATTCTAATCCCTTAAAAAACGTTTGTTTTCCAAAATGAATTATTTTTAAAACACATATCTATCAGAATTAATTTTTTTCCATCTCTTTTACAGGAAAGATTCTTACCAACGAGTGGATTTAACCATCAGGCACAGTGCTTTATTTTTATTTATTTATTTATATTATTAGTTATGTAGAATTTAAGCTATGATTAAGATAAGCTTCAAAATTTTATTGCTGCATTGCATTTGGCCACTAGCTTATTTTTGAATATTTTTGCAGCAAACTCAATCGGTGGAAAAAAATGAAAAACAAAATTTATTGCATTCAGACTGTAGATTTAAGTATATTTAAGTTTTAAGCACATATCATTAGATTTACATTAGTATTAGCATATTTATCAAAAAAGAATGCTCATATTTAAATTTATGATAATTTTTAAAATAGGCCTATTCATTTTCATATGAACCAAATATTAATTAGCTTATTAACTGACTTCATTTCTGTCTCCGAAATGTGTTATTCCATCAAAACATATTTATTTAGTTTAATGTTCCATTTTCCACGAATATCTCATTTTTACTACAGTTGATTGTTTTTTTTTTCATTCCAAGCTCCAGCTACTCCTCCAGACTCCAATTTGTTTATTTCCTTATCCAATTCTGATACCATCATTTCATTTTTTCCTCAAACTCTAGCTTTTCTTCAACTCTAATGGTTTCATTATTTGTTCCAATTCGGTCCCCATCTCTTCATTCATTCTTCACGCTCCAGTCGCCCTTTAACTCCAACTGCTTCATATTCTGCTCCTATTCTGCTTCCATGTCTTCAATTCTCCCTCATGCTCCAGCCACTTTTCAACTAAAATTGTATCGCATTTTGCTTCCATCTCTTCAGTGCTTCATGCTCCAGCCGCTCCTTTCGAAGAATTAATTGAAATCCCTTGTTGCTTCCTATGTTTGTAACCCTTTTCTTTTCCAACTGCTTCGCAACGGATTTATATGCCACAAGTAGCTTGCCATTCTTTTGTCATTGCCACCTGTAGCTTGCCATCCTTTTGTCAATGTCACCAGTAGCTTGCCATCCTTTTGTCATTGTCACCTGCAGCTTGCCATCCTTTTGTCAATGTCATCTGTAGTTTGCCATCCTTTTGCCATTGCCACCAGTAGCTTGCCATCCTTTTGTCAATGCCACCCTTAGATCATAAATTCAGCAGGGCCAGAATGTCATCAGCATAAAATATCAGCAGGGTCAAAATGTCATCAGTATAGATTATCAGAAAGGTCAATATTTTCTAGAACTATTGCAGACAAATATGCCAAAAATCAATAGACTCAATTTCAAAAAAAAAATGGGGGAAAGAACACGTTATGCAAAATATTTGAATGCATCACTAGTACGGTCGTAGAGTGTTTAAAGATCATTTAGTTGATTTTGTATTTTTAAAATACAAAGTCAACGATCAAAGGGTTGTTGCCAAAAAGGAATGCAAATATTAATTAGGTTGTGGCAGAGGAAGCTTGGTAAACAGTATTTATTTTTATATGAACAATCTTCACTGAAATTCGCGAACTAGAAAATAAAAATCCCATTTAAAAGTATTCAAAAATGTTCAACACAAGGAACATTTCCGGTGAGATTGAATTTCCAACAAAATCTGAAAATAATAATAATCTATGAAATACCATTTTAAATAGCTGAAAAAGTAGATCATATGATACCTAAGTTTAATCCTAATCTTATTCGTTTCCCTCAAAATGACGTTTTATTTGAATTGACGATTATATTAGAGTAAAGTTTTATAGATTTTATTATGACATTAAATAAATAAAAACTGACGAAATTCTTTAAATAATTCTTAACATCACGTGTTTTTTCAATAAAATGCTATTATCCCGTCGTTTGATCCAATGTGATTTTCTCCGTCTCTTTGCATTTAAGCAACAAAATATAAATTAAACATTCGCACTTGAACCAGACGAGACTCATGCTGATTTAAAATGAATTATTCTTGAAATGAGAAATACATTAAGATGGTTAAAATTTTTAACTGTATACATAAACACTTCTTTAAAACCACACTTTTATCATAGTAGAATTGTTATGAAAAATATCAAAAATTTAACACATAAATAGGTACAAATTTGTTGGTTTAAAATATTGAATTGGCCTTCCAAAACTTTTTTTGATTTTAGTGGGAAAACCATGATATTGGATTTTAGCGTTTCAATAAAAACTACTAATCAGAAATGGAAAGTTTTAAAAGAAAGCTTTAATTTCAGAAATATCTACGCAGTAAGAACTTCGTGTTAGTTTTTGGAATAAATCTGCTATATTCAGCAAAATTGATTTTAAAAGTAATGAAAAAATAAGGATTAAAAGTTTTACCAATTATTTGTTTTCGTGCCGAATTCGACCAACAAATTGAGAGAGTTAGAAATACGCATGAAGGAGAACCAGAACCAATATTCAACAGATGCAGCCAGTCCCGAATTGCGATTATTAAGTGAAAACTGCAACATTACAAGAAGTCCGGATTTTGTTGGTAACTAAAAATTTAATAAAAAATATAACAAACGATGTTAGAAATATAAATTACCTTTTAAGTGAAAGCGCATTTTTATTAAAAAAAGTTTCATGTAGATGTCGTGGCGATTTGATGATCCAGGACGTTGTATGTTTTAAAAACCTCAAAAATAATTCATAACCCTTATATCCAAAATTTTTAAACTTGAAAAAAATATAAAATCTTGAAAATGTAAGGAATTTCATACTTTTTTTAATTTTATATAACCGTGGAGCATGAAAACTGGGTAGGTATTAGATGTTTAAAAAAAAACAAAAATGTGTCACTAGGAAAAATTGGGGCGATATCGGTACCGACGTACGCAGATTGTTTTTGCAAATTTTAAAGATAAACAGGGAGAAGTGTTAGTAGGCATTAAAAAGATTCAAGATTACCTTTAAACACATGGTAACAGTTGCCGTTTATTCCTTGAAAACAGCAAAAACAGACGATAAACAGACAATGGGTTTAGGGTAGGAAAAGGTCTCTATGAATGCAAGGATTCAGAACAGAGGTAGTCGAGAAGTCTTTTCGCACGCTCATTTTTTGTTTATTTGAAAAAAAAAAAATGCAGCAAGCAAACACTAATTAACGAAAATTGCAAACTTGATGGCCATTAAACTTCATCAACAAAAAGCACGTCAGATTTCACGAATGCAACTAATATGTTAAGGTGTAGCAGCACGCTTTAACAAAATATTCTGGCGTAGAATTTCTGGTATCGCAGTATATCCCGGAGGGATGGGCTGCGTCTGTTTTCGTGATTTTCGGCGTATAAGCGTCCCTTGTTAATTTCTTATAGTTTCCAACAATTTTAAGACTTCCTACATTTGAACTATTTTCAGGTACTAACAATAGTTTTGGACCCTATGTTGTTTAGTCCTAATTCATTTGATGCCTCTCTGACTTTTTCAGTCGAGCACCCTGCGTATATAGCGCAATTAAATAAGTTTCAGTCAAACTGGAAACAGCAACAACAATAAGAATTTTCTGAATGTACTTTTTAAAAAAGAAATGATTCATTTCTTCTTGAAACCGTTTAATGCATCAGGTTTATTTTATAATCTTTTTTAATTCCAATAAATGTTCCTTTTAGACTTTCCTTTCAAAATTTGTAATCCATTAAAATAATAATGTTATTGTATACATAGATTTATCTCGAATAGAGAATGTACATTGTCGTAACGAATGTTAGTAATCTTGTTCTGAAGAACCTAGAAAAGCATATTCAAGATTAGTTAGAATTCAAAATTAAAGAAATTAAATTTTAGTTTTACTGCAAATGTACTTAAACGTACAAGGCTTATGTATTCCTTCAAGTATTATCCAAAAAGAAAATCAAAGTTAATTAACTCAACTCCTCCTCTCTTACTCGATCAAAATTCTGCAACAAATTTCTCTATATGAATTTATTGGATTATTATTTGGGCAATTAATTCTTCAAAAATAATTAAAAATATCAATTAACTAAATTACGAACTATTTCTGTTTTTTTAACACCATCTCTGTTATCCGTTAAAAAAAAGCCAACAACAAAAGACACCGTATGACTTCAATGGACCTATAATTCCATAAATAAAACCAATACGTTTATGCATTTTTTTTTTTTCGAAGACATTTCATAATTCGAAAGGATTGATTAGAGAAGTGTGCAGAAATCCCGTAACGTATTCTCATAAATTTTAAAAATACCTAACGAAATTTTGAAAATGCACCAATACTATTATTATAAAACCAATATTAATTGACAAGCCACCAATTTCCCATATCATTGGATAATGCTGGTCACCAAGTTTCCTCTGCCGGGGTCGCGAAAGGGGGGTGGGGGGCGAGGAACGACGGTAGCCCACCTCCTCGTGGTGTTCCTCGGGCAACGCTCTGGTTTACGTCAGAAGCGGCAAAGAGGCTACCCATTCAAAATCAATCCATTCTTTGAATATACATGTATTTACATAGCCATTCTTTTCTTGCATGCAAAATATTTAACTTGAATATATTGTAATTTCAAAATAAATCGAATTCGGAAATTTGACGCATTCTGGAAAAAGAACCTTCATTTTTAGAATTATTGTAATGCCAAGAGGAAGAACGTGAAAAAAAAAACCTTTATTCAAATTGAGAATCCTGTAACTGTTAAAAAATGTAAAGGAAAAACATGTTAGTAATAGAACCAACAGCTGATTAATATATCAATACGTTTCTTCGTACTTCTGGAAGCAGGGCATTATTTTAAAACTAAGAAAAAGGAAAAGATTTGTTAAGTCAGAAAGGCAGTTTTCAGAAATTTGCAGGTGCAAAAAACGGGTGGCAAGCATTATTTGATACAACTTCGTATGAGTCATTTATATTTCACATGATTCGGTTTTGAAGTTTTGAAAAAAATTGAACAAAGATGTCTTTATAGATAAAATTCTTTTGTGCGCGTATGTGTGACTGAACTCCTCCCAAACGGCCGGAACCGAATTTCATGAAAAAAAAATTGTGTTTTAAGTGGATTCGAAAATCATTTAGATTCACAATTCGGTCCACTACAAAATATATTATTTGAATTATTAATTAAAAACTAACTTCCCAGCCAAAAATTTCATTTATTTCCGCTCCGCCAAAGGAGTAAGGCTTGAAATTTTCTCCCCACGCAAACAAGGTTAGGTTTAATGTATTTTCGGCCGATTAATTTTAAACGATTTTTTTTCTTAATGTTTGATGCATATAATTAACATCGTTAATTAATGGACCTTTCAAAGTTATTCTGAAGTAATTTTGAATTAAAATAAAACAGAATAAAATAAATAAATTTCTACTCTGCCTAGCTCTATCCCAATTGGCGTAGAAAATTCACGCAATTGTTTTACTATAACAAAGTTAAAAATTTACGCAGAGACATAGTGTTGACAAATGAATTTAAATGGATACAAACTTTATTCTTAAGAATTGGTTTGTTTTTTTGTTTTACTTCAGATACACAATGTAAATAAATTGTTTTTAGGTTATTGTGGGCTTTTGTAATAAAATAGTATTTATGTTAGTTAGATTTATAAGCATTACGAAAAATATATAAGTACATCATTTTTTTAAGTAGTCCCCCCCCTCATTATCGAGGTTAAGCTTAATATTTTTTCTACAGATTGTATCAAACGTTGCAATCTGTTTATTTTTTAGTTTTTGTTACATTTAAATATAGACATTGTTAACTAAACGATCTGTTCATTATGAATCTGAGAACATTTTGTTGAAAAATTCTTGAGATATTACATAAATTGAAGAAAGATATTCTTTAGGGTCCATAAGGTTTAAAATGCTCAACGACACTGTTTTCAGCACTCAAATATTATATATATATATATATATATATATATATATATAAAGGATTCCAACTAAAAATTAATTTTAAACAAAATTATTTAACTTCTTACGATGCAGAATCCAATATTTCCTTATATTTGTAATTTTATTTCAGTTATTTTTTAAAAACAAGATAAGCATTTAAAGCCCACCCACCTCACGAACCCAAATAACCATTCTACAGCTGCTTTGTTTTAAAAGCAGAGCAGTGGTTTTACTGCATGTTAAACATTTTCATCTCTTTGTAATTCAATGACTCGATCTACTTTTACATCATTTTAGCATTAAAGACAATTCGTTTATATTTAAAATCTTTCATTATTGAATTACAGTATATTGAATTACTGGTTTTATTTCTATGGAAAATTGAAGGTATGGAAACATTCGAACTTTCTTCTTTTTCAATCAGCAACATTCAAAAGAACAAATAGCACTGCCACTGCAATCTCTTCAAATTTCCTTTAAAGAAATTCAGATCGATTAGTCAGAGTACTCCTCGCTCCATTGTTCCCCAACGCGTCAATAACCCCCTCACAACCTGTCCGATTCACAGAGGAGCTCACCATCCCTTTCAAGTATTTCTCGATAGTTCGGTGTAGAGGATCGATGGATCTCTAGTATTTAATTGGAAAGGAAACGGTAGGGAGTTAGATTCTCATTTCATTATGAATCGGAATGGATTAACAATTTGAATTACTTGAGGATGCGTTGATTAGTCAATATTTACAGGACACTTAACTGACATAAATGAGCCTAATTAGTTCGAAGGCAAGTCAGTAAAACAGCGGTACTTACGGTATTTCAAGAATAGTATTTGTGTTTAATTCCTCCTTAGAAATCATTTCAATAATATTAACCTCATTTATTTATGCATCAAAGTTAATAAACAACTTATATTTAAATAACATAGATTTCAGTGTTCGAACTTATTGAACTAAACAAATGATTCAAAAAGAAACAAAATCAAAACTAATGAAAACAAAATTCTTTCGTTTAATGCAAATCGTGGAATTTAAGTAAAGTAATGTATTTTCTAAAATCTAGATTATTTTTTCGAAGTGGATGCAGTATTCATATGAGAAGAAATTCATTGATTTTTAACATACATTTTTGAATAAAATCATCTAAAGGCAATTCATGTTTCATAGAAAACAAAACGGAAACTATTCAGATTGTTTTAAAATGCTCGAAACTGTATTAAACAATAAATCATTAAGTATTCCAAATGGAGTTAAACGTCATGCTAACTTTCGCCAAATCTGACACTTTTGAGATAACGTTTAAAATGTTGCAACCTCTTCTAGAAGTGATCCTTTAACAGTAACAAAACCGCCTTGGAAACAAGACCGTTGATGGACAGTTTTATGACCGGAACGAAAAGCGATTGTACGAATCTTTCCCCACTACGGTCTCTAACAACTAGGGTTCTTCTAACAGTTTGGAAGAAAGGTTGACCAACGAATATAATCCAAGACCGGTCGTTTTAAGACAGTACTGAAGACCAGTGGAAGGAATAGAGCCATATATGCATATTGAGAGGAAATAGAGGACGAATTTGTACAAATGAATAAAATAACTGAAACAAAATAGAAGAGAGGGCATAAAAACAAAAGACAGGCCACCAAAGAATCCCTCAGAAACTAATACTTGAAATTTTTATATAATAATAAACATCGGAAAACGAATGTACGAATTAAGTCAATAAATCAGAAACTATGTCCTGTGTTTTAAACACAAATTGTGTTATATTATTAACTAGCCACCTTTAGCGACCAGTGGGCTCTTCAGCACCAATGCCAGCACAAAATTCAGTTTTAAATGAAAATGGAAGGAATGAAACTGCAATTAATATAAAGACCTTTTTTTCTTATTCCAAGCAGGTATTTAAATAACAAAGAAATTTGATATGGAAGCAGAGTAGTTCGACATCGAAGTTTTATGTTCACTTCAAAAATTGAAATATAATGATATAAGTACCAACAACAACATAAAATTGAAATTTATGTTGTTGTTGGTACTTATATCACTTCCCTATGGACAAGCCTCCTGCTGATACAGCAGCAGATTTAAGCAAAAAGGAGCGTTCCTTGTGTGTGTGTGTGTTTTAAAGTAGGGCCTAGAGTACGACTTACCTACATACTTACCACATTTACTTGCACAGCCCCTTTTAACAGAGGTGGCGGCAGCAATTTGCCGAAGGGGGGGGCAATATACTTCCGCGGGGGGCAAAAAGTATTTCTTACATTTAGCTTCCAGATATGTGATTATCAATTTTACAATTTACGAGTAATTAACTTACATGATTAATAAAAAATTAATTATGTTAAGCAATAATTATTATAACGGGTGATTTATTGCATCTTATTTATTTCTACAATTTTCTTTAATATTTTTAGTGCAAATTCCATTAAATTTTTTAAAATCCTTTTTTTCCCCTTTTCTTTATATTTGATGTGTAATGGCCATAATAGTCAGAGAGTTAAGACAATCTTGGTTTCTTGATACAAAGTTCTACGATTATCAATTTAGAAAAGATTAAAAACAAAAGTAGAATAATAAAAATCAAGTAAACAAATTACAAGAAAAAAACTATTAAAAGGCGTCAGCATATTTTTGATTATAGGTTTAAATCTTAAAAAGCTGTTGCATATATTTATAAATAAGCAAAAGTCAGATATATGAAGACAAGGACCTTAAAGTATAATAATAAGGCTCTCATCTGCAAAATTTTAAATAATATAACTGAAAAACATTGCATTTAAATTTATATTTATTATCTACATATTAACGATTTATTCTGTTTCGTTTACTAAGATCTTTTATAAAAATCGTCATTTAAAAAAATTCTCTAGAATTTAATATATTAGAAAGAGAAAGAACGGTTGTTAATCAAATACATAATGTTATAAATCTATATCTATTTATATATCTATCTCTCTCTATATATATATATTGACGCGACTTTAACTGAAGCCCTGTGGCAGAGTGGCTAGCTAGGAAAACTGTGAATCGTCTGCGACTCTGGTTCGAATCCCAGCAGAAGAACTTTTGACTTTATTAATCATTATAATTTATGCCCCAAATTTCCAGAACAATCTTGATCTTTTTATGACGTGTTTTCCGGGACAGTACTTCCGGTTATTTGCTATATAAACTACTGTAGCATCTCTATCAAGGATTGCCTTTGACCAGGCAAAATAAAATACTTATTTACACTGATTACTTGCGACCAGTACTCACATATGCATGCCCTGTGTGGGGATATGCTGCCAAACATAATATTAAATTTATAGCCAGACAACAAAACAATTTCTTCAGAAAAATTTATAAAGTTAAATGGTATATGCCCAATACAAAAATGTATAAAGAAATAGACTACCCTCCGTTTGATAAATTCATTAAAAAACTTGCCAAATTTTTTTTTTCAAAGACTTGGATAATAATAATAATGAAGCAATAGTTAACATCCCTAAATATATTCCTAATACTAAAATTAAACGTCCAAGCAATATTTTACTCTAAAATTCTCATAATCTCTGACAACCCTCTTATAATCCTTAATTATACTCTATAAAAACTCTATTAATATTCAATAGTTTAATTGTTAGTGAACTTAAAAACTTTCCTACTCATGGCAGCATACCCCTGCACCCCTCACCCCAAAACCGACCAATCAGAAAGAGTCCTGACACTCGCCACCTCACCCACCCATCAGACGAAGCTACGACTACTTAAGACGCAGCAGAAGACCACGGCAATCCATTGATTTTTCCCATTCATTCCGTCCTCAGCTATGGAGGAGGACGGTCGTTCGGAAGCAGGGTTGAGTGATGTTGGATCTACTTCCAAAAGGCATTGTCCAGGAAGTACGCCTCTTAAGGTGTCTCGTCTCGGAGTTCTTACACCTGAAGGATGCACTTGCATCGAATGTGCCAGACGTCCCGAACTTGAAAACCAGCTTATGAGTGCTAGAGCTCAGTTTGAGAATATTCAGCAGGCTTTGGCAGCGCTAAAGAGTCATGGCTACGAGGATAGTTCCCCAGAAATCCAGGCGAAACTGAGGGAATTCATGGAAGCTCACAAAGAACTATCAAGATTCTCCGATGAGTTCTCTGACAGTTTGAAAAAAGGCTGCTTATCTGGAAATCAGGAGGTAGATTTTATTCCATCCCCTAAAAGAAAAACCGCAAAGCCCCCCCCTGAGAACATCTCTAATGCTAATCCTATTCAACTGTCTAATAGGTTCGACCCGTTAATTAATGACCCCCCTAACACTCAGGATGATTCCCCAATTGAACCCATTACTAAAATCCCCCCAATCATGCTGAAGTATACTAAAGACTATAATAAAATCCTTGAAGTTTTAAATTCTAAATTTGAAATCTCTAACAGCGTACTGAGAAATAATTTCATTAAAGTGTTTCCTAATTCTATTGAAGCGCACAAAAACATCCAAAAATTTTGTATGGATAATAAAATTGAATATTATATTATTCCCCCCAAATCGGTTCGCCCCGTTAAAATTGTTATTAAAGGCCTCCCCATTGACTATATGGAAGAAGTCCTTGCTGCTCAACTTGAAGACCGCGGCTTCTCGGTAGATAAAGTAACCAGATTAACCCAATTTAAATCTAGAAACCCCCTGCCGATACTTCTTGTTGCTCTGAATAGAAACGAAATTGTAGACGAAATTTACGATCTCAAATCTATTGAATATCTAAAAGTTACTATAGAACGTTACCGTGGTAGAAATACCATTTCGCAGTGTTATAATTGCAACTTATTCGGCCACGTATCTAGTAATTGCGCCCTAAAGCCCCGATGTATTAAATGTGGCAATGAGCACCAAACCCGCAACTGTCCCATTAAAGAGAAAATTATTAATCCAATATGTATTAACTGTGAACAGATAGGACACACCGCTGCATACAGAGGCTGTCCCAAATTTCCAAGGAATCAAACTATTAACCCCCAGATTAATAGACAAAACTATTTTATTTCCAAATATTCGCAACCAAATATCTCTTATGCAAATAGGCTAAAATCTAATCTCCCCCAACTGTCAAAAATTAATCCTAACACCCCCTCTCAAACTACCCAGCAAGTCTGCTCCCAACCTGATGTTACCGATATGTTTGATCTGCTCAATGAAATTAGACAAATTATAATTAATTTCCCAAAATTAAAAGCAGCCATTAGTGAAATGAAGACCACACCGGACCCCATGAGAAAACTATTCATTCTTTTGGACTCTATCAACTGAAAAAATTTCGAAGTTCAAGTCCTTTATAGTCAGTTCACCTCAGCGGCATCAGCCAATAGGATACCTGCCTTCTCTTCCTCCTCTCCTCTACCCTCGACGGTACCACAGTGTTTTTCGCAGTCCAGGCCAGTTCTCTCCCAGCCATGCCTCTGCTATCCTAGCCAAGCTCGAGGATTAAGCCCCTGCCGGGGCTAGGTGCCTCGTTCACTCACAACTAGTCACGGCAATCCATTTCTTTCCTTCCCCAATAGACCATAACCAAACATCCTGACAATCTCTTCCACTCCCA
>JAOUZG010027737.1:0-10798 GCA_026289955.1 Argiope argentata
TTAAATAAGCCCTACTCTAGATTTTAGTTAGTATTTTGTTATGTAATACTTTAGTATATAATTCTTACTTTTAAAACATTAGTCTTCATTTTAAATTTGATAACTAGAATAGCCTACTAAATGATTACATAACAAAATACTAACTAAAATCTAGAGTAGGGCTTATTTAATTTTTTAACAGCTCTTATTTGGGACGAACTTTGGTAGAAAAGGTCATTATCTGTGCTTTGATAGCAGATATTTATGTTTTTTAAGTATTTTCCAACTTGAATCAGACAAGGAAAAATCAGATTGAATCAGACAAGGAACCATTCATTTGTATTATACCACTAATTGAAGAAGTGACACATTATATGTCATAAGACAATACTAATTACTAATATATGTCATGAGACATTACTAATCGAAGAAGTGATACATTATATGCCAAGTGACATTACTATTAATATATGTCATGAGACATTACTAATTACTAATATATGCCATGAGGCATTACTAATTGAAGAAGTGATACATTTTTGACATCCTTTTATACACTGCTATTTTGCATGACTTTTTGTTGGCTTGTAAAGATGTAAATTAATAATCGAGTTTTCACTCACTTCCTTGTGTACTAGAATTTCCTTATCACTGATGAATTATAGGAAATAAATAAATATCGATTAAAATTTACTTTTTCTGTCTGGAATAAAGCATGAACATTTTTATTTGGTAACGAAGGTGTTTTGTCAATGAATAAAATCATATTTAAATGTATCTTTTGACGCTGTATTAACTGATTTTCTCCAATTTATATTAGTTCTTGAATTTCAAAGAAAATATTGCGAAGCACGTTTCATTATTTATGTGTCAATATATTTTGATGAATCAATTATTCAAAATCTGTCTTAACTCGATGTTCTGTTTGATTCTTTTATTAGATATAGTTGCAATTTATTAACTTTTTAACTTGAATTTTTAGGTTGTTCCTTGTAGGTGTCACTTTACTTATAGTACTCGAAAATGTTAAATCTACTCCAAAAGAAGAAATAACACTTGATAGTAACTTGCTTGGTAAGACTTTTCAACTAAATTCTGGTCAGAATTTCTGAACATTTGGGCTAAAAATGCTTTTATCTACATTAAAACTATAATTATACGATATCATTTGGAATAAAAAAATCAAACACCAGACAATAAGAACATGAAAATCTATCTACGACAATTTTCGTTTCAAACGAATTGATTCTTTCATCATCATGAATGTAAGAATCTAAACAAGCTCTTAAAAATTATCGAGTGTCCCATATAATTAAAAATACATAAAAGATAGTAGGGACAGAAAGGGTAATTGGGAATAAGGAGTATTTGGGAACGATGATAACACTGGAAAAATCATGGCTAGTAGAAATTTGCGTCGTGTTGAAGTACTCCTGAAGAAATCGAACGAACTACTTTCTTCAGAACTATTTTGAAACTTTTTTTAGCTGTGAGCCTATTAAAAAAAGTGAAGCTGAAAACGTTCTTAAATGTCTTTATTCATCATTCCCAGTCATAAGTTATTTGAAAAGTTAGGTGCAGTGTTATATATTTTTTGGTTCTATAGGTTATAAATAAGATTTAATTTTCATTTTAGGACTTTCTCCGGAGAAATAGGATAATATTCTCAATTAATCCTGATAATTTTCCTCCTGGGGTAGCTAGTAATTTTTAATATAATAAAAACCTGTATTTTTAATTCATTTGGAATTACTTAATTTTCATGCATTAGGAATTAACTTTTTCATGCATTTAGAATAATAGTATAACAGGAAGAAATATTACATCTAGGATCACGATAGCGTTCCCTCCAGCTAATAATATTGATTATATTATGTCAAATTAAAAGTTACGTTTAAAAAATGTCTATAATGTGATTTGCATACATATTACTTTTCACGAAAAAAGTTGGCCTTAAAAACTATTTGTGCTATTTTGCATCAAATATTGAAGGAAACAAGAAATAAAATGCGACCCTGAGGAAGAAGTCTGATGATGGTTTTGATGCTGTTGTTGAACAAGTTGAGGATAATCAGGATTATCTTGAATCCTCCATGGTTGAATTTTTAAAACAAATATTCATATTTCATTCCCTCATTCATATTCATATTCGTAAATTTAAGAATTCATGATGTTGACGGTAATCAGCTGAATGTGACAAATTTGAAGAGCTCCAATTTCACTAAATCAAATTTTTTTTCAGTGATTAAAGATATTTTGCGATTTCTGAGATTCTTGTAAAAGTTTTTCTATCAGATATTACAGTTAAAATTGACTTTTTCAGGTAACATAAATGTGTAATGTTCTACTGGAAGCGAGAACTGTATTTAACTACTTCAAAATTGAACTTCTAGTCCTTACTCATTTTAAAACGTGGTTCTAAGATATTTCCTTTTCTTGGTTTACAAAATTCAATCATTTCTATTTTAATAAATATTCGTTTCTTGACAAAATTTTGAATATAATGACTATGAATCATTCTAAACTAAAAGCATTAAATAGTTATGGCAGTTTATAAGCGATATATCATGAAACATGTGTTTCTATTTTGAGAAGCAGTAAAAAAAACAGTACTTTTGGGTGGCTGGGAACTTGCAGTAAAATAATCTCTGATATAATTAGAAGTAGTTTTATATCATTAAAAACTCTTCTCTATATTCTCTTCGTTACAATTCGTAATTGTGATCAGAACTGTTATTACCAATTACCTCATAGTCTCTGAGATTATTGAGAACCTGCTAGGATAATTATGATCGTCGCTGTAAATGACTCGTTAATTAATAAATTAATTTGGGAAACAGTGTTATTTAATGAGCTCTCCAGAACATGATTATGACCTCTCTGTAATTATAAGTCTGTTTTCAATCTCATGCGATCATTTCAAATCAAAGCATGTAGCAAAGTTTGCAAAATTCATTCCCAATAACCTTAACTGATCCTACTCGGTTGAAATTTTGAAGGTGTAATACTAATCAAATATTTCATTTGATCATTATAACTAGAATTTGCTACAAGAACTATTATTTGACTGAAAATTAACTTATGCTAAGAGTACTTTAAATGTGAACTCATTGTACGAAGTTCTAATATGTTAACATTTTTATTGATGTTCAGGTTGCATGCAAAAAAGGCTGTAAGTTCTAATGAATAGGCTTCTTTTTCTTATTTAAAATTTTTTAAAACCTTTTTCAAAGATATTTGCACAAATGGAGAATTTCTGTGCTTGAATCTTTTTTTTTCCATTTGCAAAGTTTAAAAAGTATGAAATCTTGTTTTTTATTTTGTGTTCTTTTCCTACAGGATCTTCAATGAAATATAAGAAAAAATTGCCAGATAAATCTTGGAAAGATAATGATACAGATAGTACAGATAAAAAGGGAAAGAATGAGAAATATATGAAGAAGCAATTAGACAAAGTAAAAGATTGGTTGCAAGAATGGAACGAAACTTCTGATAATGACACTAAAGCGAAAGATGAAAAATTTATACATAGGAAACTAGACAAAGTAAAAAGTTGGCTCGAAGACTGGAAAAAAGCGTATAATGTAGGTTAGTATCCATTGCATATATTAAAGAAAATTTATTTTTACTTGAACATTTTTGAAAAATTCTCCATTGCATTTAAAAAGTACTAAAAAAGCAGGATTGCTTTTTTAAAAAAAGTATTCATTGCGCAATAATGAGAGAAATTCCGATTAAATAAGTTTTTTCTACTAAGATATTGTTCATGTATGCCGTAAGCATTAAAACTACGCTAAATTGACTCAGTTTCAATAACAAATAATTAAAACCGACAACGAATCGAAACGACTGCCATTTCACATTAAGGAAAATTTAGTTAAATATGCATTTCTGAAAAATTCTCCGAAAAATCATCACCTTTTCAAAACGTATTCTTTGCTCTATAAGTTCCAATTAATTTTCTCGTAAGTTATTCTCGTAAAGTTCCGATTAATTTACTTTCTCCTGCAAATAAATTGTTCTTACAGGCAACAAGCAATAAAATTACGAATTGACGCAGTTTCAGTATCAAATAATTAGAGCTAATTACGAATTGAAACGACTTCCATTGCACAAACTAAAATAAACATTGCCTACATTTTAAGCTAAGCTATTTTATAATATACTGAATTATTACTTTCAGACTGGTTCAGCATAAGAGAGGAACAGAACGACAGTTAATAATTGGTATTACGTCTTATTAGTAATATTATAAGATTAAGAAATATTAAAAAACAATTTGAATTCATAAACACTTTTAAAGAGTAATCAATTATTCTGGAGTTTCAAAATGAGAGTAATTTCCTTTATGCAGAGCTTTCCGATATGAAAAAGGAAGATAAAAAAACAAACTCTGATTCCGAGCTTCCATTAAGATCCCCGAGGAATGTAATTTTTTTATGCTTTATTCGAAATAATATTTTTAAAAATAGCAGGTTCATCGTCAAGGAACTTTAGCACCCGTGACGAGATTACAATTTGTTGACTTCTATGCGATTGGATTTAAACATTTCATAAGTTGTTAAAGTGCATAATAAACTATTTTTAGCACAGAATTTCTTTTAATTTGGCTATTAATTTTTGCCGTTTCTACTTGTAACGCGACTGATTTACATGCGTAAGATATTTTTAGAACAGGGAGATTGTTATCTAGGTAAAAATAGACTTCTCGACCCTTTTAATATGAACGGTCATGTTCACGATAGGAGATTTTTTTTTTCATCGATGATACTTCCCTACAGGAAAAATTGTTTGAATGAATTATGTAACGACTGATAAGCGGCCTATATTAATGCATTAAAATTATACCCGCGAATTCCACGTTCTAAGTTATTTCATATAAAAATCTTGCTTTATTTTAAGTATTTGATTAAAAAAAATAATGCCTTTTTTTGCAATTCAGGTTTTGAATGGATTCTCCAGATAAATAAATAAACCAGAAACTTACAAATAAAACTTTCGATGTGGATTAAAAAAGTTTTTAGTTGATGCAGTAAAAAAACTTATACAAAATGTTACTAATTTTTATGCCTTTCGCATTTGAATGAAACTGTTTCATTGCAAAAATGCAACACTGACGTCCATATACACAAGGTTTGTTTGAAACAGTGTGAAAACAGATGCGAAATGAAACAGGGATATATCGCATTTTGACGAAATTCAGGATGTGCCTTTATTTTGAAATAAAGCGTATTACCTTTTTCTGTCAGTTGTTGAATCTTGGTTAATCTTGTAGATGCTAAATAGAAATATTGGTCAGTAACTATGCTATTTGTTACTGCTATAGTAAGCATCTAATTCAATTCATGCGAAGCACTTGTACAGGTAAGCTACAGTAGTAGTGTATGATCAGCTAACAAAACTCAATAATTAAGAAACATCAAAACATCCAATTTGATTGCTTTTCTTTGCTCATTAGATTGTGATACAACAGTAATGACGTCCTCCCTAATAATCCTGTTGGTACTAAGATTGTATTTTATCTCTTAAAAAATTCGTTCATAATTAAATATTAATTCAGTAATTTGAAATAATTTCATAAATAAAATTCTCCCTGAAATGGTTTTCATTCTTTGTTATTACTGGTTATTATTATTTTTGTAGATTTGATATTAAAAAATTGCTTTGCTTAAACATGAAACATCTGCAAAATCATATACAAATAAATTTTTTAAAATTTAATTATATATTTTTTATTTATCCGTGGTATTTTCATATTTTTAATAGATAATTATCAGGACGCCCTAGGAAATCTCATAGATGCTGAAAAGGATTTACTGGGTAAGACTAAGATTTTGAAGTTGCATAATATTTGAAATTTCAAATTGTTTAAACCATTTTATGAAGTACATTTATTAACCTTAAAAATTTAAACTGAAATAAAAATATTTTTCTATTTTCTCTGATGTATTCTTATCCAGACCTTTTAAAAAGTTTTCAAGATGCTTCTGATAAACCACTGACAGAAAATGATTTGATAGGTAAGTAATCATACAAATTTTTTTTATTCAAAACATTTTCTAATTGTACCATGTAGGCAAAAATTTACCTCTTTCTGCTTTACAGAACGTAGATTTCAATACTACTGCTTCAAACATACAGAGTATCTCAAAAACCTTGGCTAAGGCTTTTATTCATTAAATATTCATTTTAGACATATACTGTTAATTACAAAGCACCGTAAAAAAAGGTGTAGAATGTTATGAAATCAAATAAAATTTTCAAGGGGATTAAATTTTAAAAATTCAAAATTTAAATTTTTATTCGGACCCCGTACAAAAAAATCCCAGCCAGTAAAATGTGCCTCATTCTCTAATAAAGTCATGTGCAAAATTTCAGAATTTTATCACAAAATGTCTCAAAGATATTAAACTACTCAAATGCTGACTTAAACCCTTTTTCGATGCCTGGATATGAGTTCGCAAAGAGGAATAAACATATCGGATGTTCGTGTTTTAGGGATCGTACACAAATTAACAATGAAAGTAATGATTGAAAAAATAAATAATAATTTTGCTAATTATTACTTCAAAAGTATTAAAAATTTGTAGAAATATTCAGGATATACACTTCCTCTTTCACGCATTCGTTGCACAAATCGGGAAATAAATCTCCTGGAAGGATATTGGGAATAGGGATATTTTCGCCGAAACTCCCGTGCAGTTTCGCTAGCATTGCTATTACATGAACTGTAAAGCATTAGGGTTACAAAAAATTCTTCATTGCTGTATTGTACCATGATGTTTGCATAGGCTAATTGCACTGTCAAAATGTATTAGAAGTGTGAAATATTTATGTGTGAGTTTTTCTTACATAAGCTATACTATTGATCAATGACAGAGCACAAATAACATAATATAATGACACATCTTTTAAGATTATGGAACGAACCAATCAGAGGAATATAATTGCATATGTAAACATTTCTTTTTGCAAGTTCATTGACTAAGCTATTTTTAAATTATATTCTGTAATTCATGATATAAAATTTTAAATTAGTTTTCAAGAAGCATAGATTTTAAAATTTATATTTAAAACTAAAGATACAAAGCCTAATTTATATGATGCATTCCTGCGTCGCGTCATCTGCACTGAAGCTGTAAACATTTGCATTTTAATTTGTGATTGACCCTTCACCAGCTTTGTTTTAACACATCTTTAAGAGTGTTCATGATAACATTCTAAAATTTTGCACATGACCTTATTTGAGGCTAAGGCACATTTTTTGTGTGGGGTCCATATAAAAATTTAAATTTTGATTTTTAAAAAATTTCCTTGAAAATTTAAATTGATTCCATAACGCTTTGCACCTTTTCTTACACTGTAATTTACAGTACATGTTTACGATCAATATTTAAGGATTAAACAAGTTTAGTGAGAATTATATGAGGAAATTGCACAGTTGTAAAATGTTCATAAAATACTAGAATAATATTTTTACCTAAATTTTTGAAAGGGAGAATTGTAGATGAATATGGCATACATTATAAAAGGCAGTAAGAACGGTTTTACATATTACTCTCTGTACTAATTCAAGAATAGCAAAAATCAGTTTCAGTTTGGATTATATTATGATTTTCAGCTATTTGTCATTGTAAGGATTTTGAAATGTTGAGCAGTGACTTATTTAACAAGTCTTTGTTATTTCCACATTGATTTTTATATAATTTATTATTACTAGAAATCTTGCAAGATACATATATGAGCACTTCAGCAGATGGAATTAATCTCTTAGGTAAGGTATTTTGCTTTATATTTAGATTCCTTAGACAGCTTGGACCGTTAGTTTATTTAGTAATATCCAGCTAATATCATTGAACTATTTATTTCCTCTTTCTCTAAAGGCTCTCCGTTTAAATACAACAAAAAGTCTTTCGACAAAACTTGGCAAGACAAAAAGGAAAAATATGGAAAGCTCAATGAAGAATATAAAAAATCAAATCAAATAAAAAATGATCAAATGAAGCCTAAAGTCCTTCCTTCAGGTAATATTTGTATATTCAGGTTATACACGAGAAAAGGTCAAAATTATTCTCGTTAGAGTTTCTTACTTCAAAAGAATACATGAGTTCCATTATGAAATACTTTTATTTAACTTAACTTCAAATTTATCAAAATGGAAAATAATAGTTGATTATTTTCCTTATATTTATGTCAAGAGGGTCAAAATATTATATTCTTATATATTTTTGATGGTAATGCACCCTTTTACAGTTTTCAGGATTTAATAATCAGTTAACCAGTAATTAAATTAAATTTCGATTCCCTATTAGTGGTGTCATCTGTCAGTAAAGTTGAGAGACAGTAAGTTCAAGATTATAAGAAATTTTTTTAAAATCTCTGTTTAGCACATTAATAAAGTTTTTGAACAAGTATTTTTAAATTAATTTTTTTAACATGATAAATAATTATCAAAATTCTTTGTAATCAACTTTTGAATTTATATCGAAAATAAATTCACAATCACTATAAAACGATCTTAAACTAAAATACTATATTTGAAAAAGAGATTTGGATTTAATGTGTGTGACTCAAGTAACTGATTTAATCCGGTAGACCCTTTTACAACTTTTATAATTTATCATAATATCTCGAAAAATATAATTTCAATGCGGTTGATTGAATAACATTATTTTTTTCAAAATTAATTTAAGTAAAATATAAAGAATTACATGAAAAAATCATTGAGGTACATAGAATTATATAAAAAATACATGGAATATGTGGTTGAAAAATCAAAGTTAAAATAAAAATTAATAGTCTCTTATTTAAATACAATTCACAGACATTAAATTCGAAACGGATATGTTTGAATTAATTTCAAGTTTCCAAGGTAACGAATAATGAGCAGTGTTTAAACATTTCTAAGAATTAATTACCTATGTTATTATTTGAATTTTGAGCAAAGATTTAGTTTGATATGCACTTGTTCTACTGAGAGTGAGTCCTTGATTCGGCACAAATAATCAAAATATGAATAATAACGGTATTCAACTGCTTATATTTTCTTATCTTATATATGCGAACAAGCTGATTTAATGAAACTTTAATCAAACACAAACTTTAATCTTGAGATTCTAATCCACAATCTTCTGAGCATCGAGTTGTTACTGAGGGGCTTTGCCAATATTTGCAAAGGAACAATTTAAAGATATCTAATTTATAATTTGATACATCAAGCGAATTCAGCAAATAAAGTTGGTAACATCTGACAGCATAATAGGAAGTGTGAACAGCTGCAGCCACAAGCAGCAACTCATTGGGACCAACAACATTTTTCTTGCACATCACTGAGGCCAACTTCCTTCTGAATATAGTAAGGTCCCATCAGCAGTGAGTTGGCTTCATTCATTCTTCTGCCTTCAAGAAGACCAGTCACTTTCAGCTCTCGACGGAAATGGCCATGGCAACATATTGGCCATAATGTCCTACGAAGTCATTACCAGGGATAAGTCCCTGCCGGGTCTTAGGCACCCCGTCAACGCACATAATGAGTTGACTTATTAGCAATGGGGTTGGAAATGAGAAATGGGCGGTTTCAGTTATTTCAGATCTTTTAGACATATCTGTCTAATCGAATAAGCAAGAATAGACATTTTGACTATAATGGCGGATGATACATTTGGAGGAACACTAGATTTTTGAACTTAATTTGCTTGCAAGAGAAGACTAATAAATAAACAGCTTTTTAAAAAATTGAGTAAAATTTCTAATTACACAAAAGCAAAAAATAAGGCAAGGAATGAATTAATACTTGAACATTCATAATCTCAGAAATAACAGTGCAAATGAAACCATTATAAAGAAGATTTTTTTCTTTGCTATCTTTAATGTCAATTTTCAAATTACAGAAAACCTTCTGAAATCGTCAGGTAAATCGTCAGAGGCATCAATTAACTTGTTGGGTAAGTAATTTCTTTGAATGTAATTTTTTTACAGTGATAAATTTCTAATTATTTTTGCATTTCATCCATAAAATAAATAAAACCTGGTATAAATTTGAAAACTGAAACTTTTAGGGTCTCCATTCAAATACAATAAAAAAGCGGCAGACAAGGAGTGGCAAAACAAAAAAGATCTGAATAATAAGAAATGGGACAACGTCTCGAAAGGCTGGAAGAAAATATCTCCCTTTGGTAAGAAAGTCTGAAAATTAACTTTCTAGACTATTGATATTAAAACTGCTGAAACTCTCACTGTAATGTATTTTATGAGATATGGTGGATTATAAATAAGACCCTATTTTCACTAATGACTTTATATAAGAATTATTCAAATGAAAAGCTCACAAAAATATAACTTTAAAACTTTATAATAATCAAATAAATACAGTTGATTTTCATTTTTTGTTTGGCTTTCTATTCATTTAATAGCACGTGTAAAATAATTTAGAGAAAAATAATATTTTTAAAATTTATTTTTTGATATTATTTATGGTAGTATTCTTTTTAAGCTAGGAACCAGCTTTTTTAAAAAGCAAAATTTTATATTAAAGTACAAAATGAAAAATTTGACATAAATTAATATTGTTTTCCCCCCCAAGGGGAAAAAGAAATGAAATTTTCATAGTATAAAAGAGGAAATATTTAGATATTTTTCTAACATTTAATTGTAAAATATCTAAACTACAATTATAAAAATTCATATTTCTGCAATTTATATAATCTGCTTATATCATTTCTTTTCAAGCATATTAAATTGGCTATTATAAGCATAAAAAAGTTTTAAGCATGATTTTGTAAAATTATAAAATGTAATATTATAATAATGTAATACATGC
>JAOUZG010027737.1:12976-32461 GCA_026289955.1 Argiope argentata
TATAAAAATTTGGATGAAATTTAAAATTTTCTTCCTCACAGATTGAATTCTTTTTGAAGCAATTTCTGATATATAGCCTTATTCTTAAATTTCTTTTCTTATAAGACATCCCAATGGCACACGAATAATTTTGTAAAATTTTAATGATAAATATAAAGAGGCAGATATCAGCTACCATTATATATTAATTAAAAGAATATTCTATAAGTGATATACAATGAGTATTTAGTTTAGAAGTGTGAAATACAAGTACCGTTTCATCCAATGAATAAGTTGTTGAAATAGCATATGTATACTAAACGAGACAAACTTTTAGCTTTGATCAAAGTTTTAAACCAAGTAAACCCAAATATGAAGTCCGTGATACGAAGTCAAAGGAACAAAAGATTTCAAAAGGTGAAAAAATTGTATATTATTAAATACTAGCTTTTACCCGCGACTTCATACATATGGAAAAGCACTTATCTAACCTAAAAACCATTTATTTGCAGTGTGTACCTGAAATAAAGCAAAACAGAAAAGCAAGTCCATATTTCTTTAAAATCAAATCAACTCTATTTTATTTATCGATCGAGATTGATAAATATAGCTACAACAGCATCAACGTCAATTGGGGCAATACAAATGAGTGAATTTTCTACGCCAGTTGGGGTAACGGAATAGAGATTAGAAATTTTTAATTTCCATTGTTCTGTTTTATTTTAATTCAAAAAGTACTTTAAAATGAATCTGAAAAAATGACTGATTAATAATGTTTAATTAATAATATTAATTAATAATGTTAATGTTTAACCGGAATGAATTGCCTATGTCCTGTTCTAGACTATAATCTGTCTTTGTATAATCTATCCGCTAAATTTCATCCAATTCCGATCTTCTATTCTGGTGAGATTGACTAATATCATCCATTCATCTATCCAAACTTTCACGTTTATAATAGTCGTATACACCAGGTATGCATGCTAAATATTTTCTATATAATAGTTAACCCTCATATGATTATCTTTAAGAACACCTTTTTACAATTTAGGTAATGGATTTTCGAAGGAAACGCAAGAATTTAAAAATGCATGGAAAACTGCAGAAACACGGCTAAAATCTGAGAAGAATCGAGATTATGAATTACAGAAGGAAATAGGTAGAAACTGTACAAAAGAAAGTAAGTCCTTTTTTGAAAGTGTCCTTTCAATGTTGTTTCACATAATTTTCATATGAATATTATATGAAAACTATGGCACATGGATTTGCTAGAATTCTCAAGCCAAAAGAAGTCGGGCACATTATTAGGAGGTATCCCATGGCTTCTGTCACCTCTGTGTATAGTAGCAAATCTTATTGGCACTAAAATTTTAAGTTTATCATAGCTTCAATTACAATATATATAAATTTACTATACAAATAATTTTCACTTCTTTGGCATTAAATATTCTAAAATTTTGAGCATTTATATGCACACATTGAAATCATCAAAATTTTTTAAATAACATTAATTCAGTCTTCCAAATGTAAAAATGAAAAAAAAAATTCATAAAATGTAAATTATTATTCAATTATTAAAAAGAATATTTTTCTTCTGCCAGAACAGTTGTTTTTTCGTTTTTGTGTATGAAGGAGAAAAATCTCCTTTTTGTCACTTATTTCACACTTTTCCTTCTTAAACATTTAACCCTAAATGTAAATTTAACATTTTTTTCTTGAGAGAACACTAATTTCAGACAAGAATAACATTAAATTAAAAGCATTTTTTGGAGCAAAAACAACAATTTTATGAAAATTTTGGGGCAACCTTATAAAAATGTTGACGAAGAAAAGTTTAATAACTTCTGCAATACTCATTAAAGAATACTTGCTGGATGCTTTTCTTTTCATAGAACGCATGGAAAATTTAATTACGAGAAGGCTTCTTCTAGATTACCTTGTTCCTAATCCCCCCATTCATAGGATCATGCTCTTCGCCAGGCTCATTATCTTCTCGATATCTTGTTTTTGCGATTCTCCCTTATCTAACTTTACTTGCGACCGTATGTTTTCATCTCCTTATTGCCATAATAATTTTTCATCTGCTTAATGCCATCTATCACCTCTCTGATTTATCTTTCTAATTTAGCAACACTCTCAGCAATTATCGGTTCCGACGTTACAGCGATATTTTCTGGTTCCATTTTTAGTTTTGCTTGAATATCTTTAAAACTCCACAGTCTTCACACTAAATGCTTATATTTAATCAAAGAGTTTAAAATTCCATACATTTTCAGGATTTTATTTCTCTTCAAGTTTTAATAATTATTATTTTTTTTTGCAGATAAAGGTTCTATACTAATTTTTCTTTTACTGTATTTTACATCCCCCCTGGCTCATCAAATAAGCATGCAACTTGCATAAAAACCTCTTAAGAGTGTGCTTTTACTTTTAAAAAATCATAATTGAAACATAATTTTTTAAAATTAATTTTTTTTACTGTTTCCAGCGATTTTCAGACTACCTATGTGTTTGTAATTTTCACATAATAAACACCGTTTGGGACCCTACGTTGTATGGCGAATTTTTATCGTCTTGATGATTACTATCACTTCTCTGAATTTCTAGGTTGAATGCGGCAACATCCTGTATATACATCTAAGTTTATATAAAGTTTTATTGTAATTCGAGGGAAATCTAGGTGATTGAAAAAACTAAAAAATATCTTTCCTGTTTGTTGTTTTAGGTGTGGCTGCTCCATCAGGATGTCCATTTGCGAATCTTTTACAATCTTCGGCTGTTCCTCAGTCTCAAGTAAACTGTGCGATTATGGCTGAACAAGTACGGCGAGAATTAGGACGATGGTATGCAAAAAATGTCCCCGATATGTTCGAAATTTTAAATTGCATTCCAAATTCTTACAAACCGTTTTAAGTTGCATCAGGAGAAATATTGTATAGACATCCACAGATCACTCAAAAATTTTGCTTGTATGTATCTGCAGCTATGAAATTACGAACATGCTTGATTTCGTGAAGTGGCAATATAAACGGAAGTTAAAAATAATAAATTATAAATTCAAAAACCGAAATTTTTCACCTATTTAAGCAAGATTATAGCTTTTTATTTTGATTCACCTTACTACCTGTTGAAAATTTTAAAAAGTGCAGTTAAATAATATTGGAAGTAAAGATAACATCAAAGATTTTGATTCCTAATAATACCTTTTTTATTCTTTAAATATAGTTTCTGAAAAACATTTAACCCTGAGATAACAAGCTTAAGATAAGAAGGCTTAATTAATAGGAATTCAATAGTTATTATATCATTTACTTATTTTCCAAATTACCAAAAGGCTACGAGTTAGTTTTGATTAGAATTAAACCATTTGTTCCACTTGCTATTTTTCTTATTTGTATCCATTTTAGATTTTTAAAAATGAAAAATTTTGTCATTTTCTTTTATTTACCTTCTTTTAAACGAATGTTATTTGTAATTTCAGTGTTGATATGTCCTTTTTACCAAAAGAATGCAAGCCATCTTGGAGGACCAAATGCGTTTCGGCATACAAATACAGAAAACTCGATGGCACCTGCAATAACCAGATTCATCCTACATGGGGCAAAAGCGGAACTCCTTTCATCAGGATGATCGCTCCTGACTATAGCGATGGTTTGTTTTATTTTGAAAATCCATTTTATAAAAGAAATAAAAAATATCTGTCTTTGTTTAAATATGAGATAAAAAAATTATAGGAAACCAAGATTTCTTTAGTACTGAAAGAAATAAAAATCCTTAAATTAAAATAGTGGTCAAATACTAAGATAAAAATTTCAACTGAATAATAATAATATATAATAATGTTCTATAATCGTAATAATAATGTTCCAATAATAATATTCTATAATCGTCTTCAAAATGTGTTGCATTGATACAAAGTGAATGGTCACCTTCAGTAATAAGATATGACATCAGTCAATTTGATTTCTGTTGAATGTGTAATCAAACTTCAGAGACTAATTGTTAATTATTTATCTGTAATGTAAAAGCAAATGTATTACAGGGATGTATAACGTTAGCTTAATTGATCTGTGATGTAAAAGCAAATTTATTACAGGGATGTATATCGTTAGCTTAATACATTAATTGGTTAAAAGTTCACAGGTGTCATAGTGCGAGCAATGTTGAGCTTTGAGTTGTTCAGATAAACTAAACATTGATAAATTGTATCGGCTTAAAAAAAACACTAAAATTTTGTAAATTTGCATGACTTGTGATGAGTCTTACATGGAAAAAAAACGTTGTAATCTCATCCATTTAGATTCTAATTGATAGGAATGATTTTTTGTTGTTCTCAAGGATATCTTGATTAATTTTACATTAATTTATGGTTGAGAAAAATCATTTCAGAACCTTGGCACAAATTATGTATTTAAGTAAAAACGTGGCGTAGAATTAAAAAAAACAGGAATTTCATGACATTTATTAAACTTTTAATGCACCTATGTGCATGTAGAAGAAAGTTCGGTGTTGCTATTTTATCAATCAACCATTCCCTAAGTTGCGATTGATGATAAGAATTACAACAAGACCCCCATCCTAGCATGCAGAATAAATATTTTGCATAATGCCTTATACAAATTATTTCTTCAGTGAAATAATTTGCATTTGTATAATATAATCTTTTCAAGTTGTTCAGATCATATTACGAGAAAAAGTTTGCCCGAATTCTAAAGAAAACGTGCCTATGAATGAAAATATTTATCAGATAGTTTCCTATCTAATAGTTTAAAAAATAGTCTGAAGATTTCAGTTAGAATCAAATTAATTTTTCTATAAAAAATAGAAGTATTTTAAGAGTTCAAAGTAACTTATCTTTATTTTATTGCGAAAAACTTTACGTTTTTTTTAAATGTTTCTGTAAAAAGAATAAATTAAACCGAACAACAGATTTAAAAAATTAGCAAAATATTTAAGATAAGAGTAACAAGTAGGGTCTTTCATTCTAAGTAGTTGATGCTTGCGTTAAATAGTTTTTTTTTAATCAGAGACTAAACTGGCATGAAGTTTTACAAGTAAAAATTTACTTCTTTCGAATACTTTATTTATACATAAAATTGCAATTTCTGATACGATTATTCAATGTAACAAAATTAAATTAAACAATTTTCTTCTTTCCAGGAGTTTCCAGTATTCGAACTTCGAAAGATGGCAGCCCACTTCCAAATCCTCGATTTTTAAGCCAGAAATTATACTCTGAAAAGATTAAGCCAGACTCGGATGTAACTTTGTTATTCACAAGTTTTGGATTAATAGTAGATCATGATATGGTTGAAACAGCAGTAAATACAGGTAATTTAATTTAAATTTTCTGCTTATTTGTTCACTTTTGTAATTAAATGAATATTCTTTAGTAACGAAGTAAACAAAATCGTTGATAATATGTTGTCCAGTTTCCTACTTAATAAAAGTATCCAATTTTGTAAATATTGTCATAAGCCAAATTTCAGTTAAAAATTGATTTTCATAATAATAGTTAAACATTCTTTATAAAATATTCTTGATATAATATAATTTTGTAAAATCTTTGATTCAGATTATTCTTTGTATGAGAAATACAACATATTTATTTACTCATCTGAGAATTTATTAATGAATTTATTAACTGAATTTATTAACTCATAAATGAGTAACTAACTTTAACATAATAAAAATAGTTAAGATGCAGCACAAAAATTCTTCGTGAGTTTGCGTGTCATTATTCATCTCCATTTGTAAAGAACAGTAAAACTGACTTCTCAATAAACAATATAAAAAAACTGAACTTACATTCTAAAAAATGTAAATCAATGCATTTAAATTGAGAAGATTTTTAAGTTGATCGTTTTCAATTTTCTCAAAAATATCATAAGATAACAAATTTATTGCCTGATATCATTTAGATATATTCTGATTTATAAATGATATCAGGGAAGAAAACTAAATTGAAAACATTTGTAAGCGAATTTTCATTAGCTTAGTTACTAGACGAAGAGACTTATTTAACTAAGCCATTTGATAAATATTTATCAAAAAGAAATTTGCAGATATTTAATATTTAATAACCAGGGAGTATATGAGAGAATTCCAAATTGGAATTTCATAACACAACCGCAGGGAACAATTTCTCATCATAATTTTGGTCCCTTTATGCCTCACTTGAATATTGTTTGACAAATAAAGATAATGTGCATGTCAAACCATATCATGTTTATGCATGATAAGAGAAATTTATTTTAAAAAGTGGGTTTTATTGTTCAAAATTCTTGTTCTTATTTTGCTTATTTTTAATTGAGTTCCCAATTGATCATGTCAAAAAAATGATTTTTAATTCAAATTTTAATTCAAATTGAAGTTAAAGTTATTTTTTATTCAAATTGAAGTTAAAGTTATTTTTTATTCAAATTGAAGTTAAAGTTTAATAAGCATATGAGAAAAAAATGTCATTGCAGTGATAATTAAAATTAATATTACTGGAAACTTAAGCATTGCTCGTAATTAATCTTGTCCTTGGCTTATAAGAATAATTGTATAACCTAAACGAAATAATAATAAATCTTGAATTCTCATATTCAATGGATTCTAGTCAGAAATGCATTTTCTTTCATTTTTATTTACACAAATAAATATATAGGTTTCAATATATCTTTTCGCCCTGAACTATAATTAATGTAACCTGAAAAATAATTATAAAATAATATATCTAAAATATTTAAAGTCATGGAATATTTTCATCTCTGAAGTTATAATATTTTGAAAAAGTAATTTGTTTAACTTCCACATATCATATTATTATCTAATTTCTTGGGATTAACTATTCTAACACATTTTATTCAATTTTATTTTATTTATAATGATGTTTGCTGTTACCTTTGATATGCCAAACATAGCCTCTTCTTTTATTTCCATATTTTCTGATCTCCACTTCACGCAAAGTATTCCAAAAGGCTATTTATAAACTTGATAAGTAAGTCATGTCTTATAGAAGCAAATTTATGTGGAAGTTTGCTGTAGAATATAAGATGGCAAAGATATGGGATGTTCTTTGCTAAATAAATTAGATGCAGTGTACAGTGGAAAAGAAATTCAAGACAGCGCAATAGCCTAGTTACGTGGATAACTGCAAACGACGCATGTAAAGCTTCGTTTGACAAAACCTCTAATGACTTATTTCATGATTTTAGATGATGACTTATATGTTCATATAGCGTTCTACTTGCTATTGTAGTTATGCTGCTTATGACTTATAATGGAACTATTGATTTAACGTAGTTGCGGTGAATTTGTTTTTTATTTAACATGTGTTGTAAAATTCGTTTAGTGCTTCTTTTTTTTTTTGCTTAACTCATGGCCAAAAGCCGTTACCTTTGCGCTCGTGCCCAATGGTCCATAGTTATAAGGATTTATCTCCGTAAGTTTCCGTTACCTGTTAAGTATGTCCTAAGTTTTCACATACATTCTATAGACATAATATGGTAGGTAAATAAACTGGACATATTTAAATAGTTTCTTCTATTTTTTACAAATTTCTCAAACTTTTTTCTTCGTTCTTTTGAACGTAGCATTAATCATCGTTTTATTCTATTTTTATAGATGGCATTCCATGTTGCAACGAAAAATTTGACAAATATCCAGAAACTCGTCCAAGAGAATGTCTGCAAATCGATGTGCCTGATGGGGATACTTTCTACGGTCCAAGAAACGTTAAATGCCTCAGCTTCGTTAGATCTGTACCTGTTCATGGAGAATGTGGAGGTGGCAAAATCAGATTTGCTTATCAGAATAAAATTCATAAATTTTTAAAAACTTTTATAGACCAAATCAAGGCAATAAACATCATATGCTTTTTATATCATCTTCTTTTAAGGATATAATGCTTTGGAGCTCATTTCTTTCCAATTGCTGTAAATAGTGGTATGCATTGATATGCATTTATTTAAGAACTTTTTCAAATTTGTCTAAAAGTGTTTCTCTTAGCCATCCAAATGAGAGTTACTTTTCTCTCTCTACGAGGCTTATTTATTACTACATCAGACTTTTTATACTTTTAGATGATTTTTTATATTCATTCATGAGTATGCATAATATTCTTTGCAATTACACGTAGATATTTGCCAACTTCAGAATATTTGAGTTATTAGCTTCTTAATAGCAATAATAATTTAATTGAGCTAATTTAAAGCAAATTTTTTTATTCAATTTCTAGGGGCTCATTTTCAGAATTAAAAATGAACTAACTTTTCATGTGTGTATTATAAGTACTTTAAAGTATAAAGGTAGCATTCCAACTTCCATAAAGTGAGTAATTTAGGAAAAATATTGTTCGTAAAATTGAAATTTTTATGAAGTGCATACTCAAGTTTGAAGCCTCAACAGAAAAATTTACCCCGTCAAAGTATCATCATGTCCTAATTTTTGCTTTCTTGATGAATGCATTTTTTTTATTGAATACTTGAATTTTTCTAGAAATATTATATGTTAATAAGTGTTCTGTGATGCTGTTTTAGAATTTTAATGAACAGGAATGGTTCATACTCAGTTTTGAGATACACTACATATAATTCTTTCATTAGTTCATGGGTATTAAATACTCAGTTGTGCAACTCAAATATAGCTCTCAAAATAAGATACCAGATATGAATTTGAAATTTTTTAAAATCTTTAATGTAGCTTCTTCAGAAAGTAAATCGTCTAAGTAGATATCATTTCAATGGTATCTGCTGCTTGAAACAAGTCTTTATTTTCCTTTGCTAATGACTTTAAATTCCAAGTGAATAAAAATGGTTAGAAAATATTGCACAGACTATATTAAATACTTTACAATGTTAATTGGAGCATCCTCAAGTATCTTTCAGACTATTTGTTGTAAATCTATGATTCGGAGATCAGAGATTTACAATGCTTTAAGATGATTCGGAAATAGGAGATTACAATTGCAAATGCTCTGATCAATGAGTGTCTGCTTGTATATTATTTAATATCTACACTAAACTCACACTTATGCTTTTTAAATATATTTTTAATGGAAAAGAAATCTTGCTTATTAAGCTTAATAAAATTAAATTTAAAAGGAATATAACAGTTCATTTTCATAGTTTCATTTTTAGTCCCTTCCACATGTTCTAAAAATTAATATTTTCTGATGAATTATACTTGAAAAAGGCCATTGCGTATTTTTTGTTTCATTTATTCCAAATACCATTCAGTCGTTTGAATGTATTTTTTTTGAAACACACAAACTCTGACAATGCGTTTTCCTTCATGGATAATCTGCTAATAATAATAGGCTCAATAATACATAATGGCACTATACTCTTCACAAAAACATGAAACGTAAAATAGGCAAATTATATAAAAACAATACTTGATAAAATTAATAACACACATGCAACAAATCGTTGTTAAACATTTGCAACACCACAAAGCGAGCAGAAAGAACGTCCTGGAGATCAACAATGCAAACAGAGAATATACTGGACAATTCATATGAGCACAATTCCTTTGCTGATTATTAACTCATCTCAGCCTTTTATAGGTCTCATGATAGGACATCGAAGGTTCTAGAACAAACGACGGAACTAGAATCTTAATAAAGCGATCATCAAGATACTTGAATGTTCTGAATCCTTCATTTTTGTCGTCAATGGCATTAAATCCTTCGTCAAAGCCGAGGTTACTGACCTGGCATCCATTCAGTATCTATTAGTACTATGTGCAAAAGTTTCTTCCTTTGAGGAGAACTAATTTATCAGGGAAGCAATATTAGAAATTCATAGCACTATATTTTTTAGATGCCAAGTCTGACACAATTAAGAGCTTTTTTTTCTATTTTGTTTGTTCGTTTAGCAAAGCTTAATATGGAGCGTATGTGGCGACTACGTTTTCCAGAAACAGAAGAAATTCACAGCACGGTATTTTTTAGATGTCAGTTCAATTGTTAAGGATTTAGTTTTTTACATGTTGTTAAAAAATAATTATTCTTCATTTTAGTTATTACTCTTCAAGCCTTTTGAGGATATCGCGGTTAATTCTTTCGAGCACGAGATTTTAAAAGATAAAATAGAGCCATGTTGCATAGAAACTTTTCTTTTAAAATTAAACGAAATTGGTTTATTTTTGTTACTAAGGGTATCGCATAAAATAATAAAAATAATTCTATTTAATTTTTTTACAAGATGAAGCTTAATAGTTTCACCACTCAACCTCGAACGGTTCATGAATGTTACTTATTAAAATACATCCTTTTCGTAAGACACAGATTCATTTTTTTTCTGGCATGTCGAAGCGCCCACTGTCTATGAGACGAACACTTGGGTTTGAATCTCGCTGATGATAGGCCCCAAGTGGCCTGCCTCAATACATCATAAAGCATGCATAGCATAGGCTTTAACTTAGAGTCTTGGATTAACTCAGAGTCAGAGATTTGGTAGCATCCAACATAAAATTCCTAAATGGCACCGTACGATTTTATTGTTTCGGATAATAAAGAAATATCTGGATAGTCACCTATTTTTGAAGTATGACCAGGTCCAGACTTCGGTTGGAAACTGGATTCATGATCAATAAGCAGATCTCCATTGACAGAAATTCGACCTATCAGAGCTATGTTCTGAGAAATATTTTCAACACAATTTATGATATGACATCTTTGCTAAAACGTTTGCCCCATTATATTGTTGGCCTCTTTGGATTCACAATGTGCCTCGAGTTTGATAGCTGAATTACTTTTAAAACCTATTCATTCGAAATTTTGAAAGACATAAAGTATGAAATATTGTATTTTTCATTTGTCGAATATCTGCATAAGCACAAGTAAAAAGTGAAAGTAACCTAAAATTGTAAAAAAATAACTCTCCCCCTAGTAATAAATTTTAGCATTTACAAATAAATATTTTGTTTTTCGTCAACAGGCAGACGTGAACAGTTGAACAAAGCAACATCATTCCTGGATGCTTCAGCTGTTTATGGTTCATCAATTGACAGAACAAAAACCTTGCGATCTTTCAACAAAGGTAAGACATCGAAATGAAGAGCAAATTGCAGTGAAAAAGACTAAGGACAGAGTTGTCGAAATTAAACTTCCCCAACTCAGATTATCCTACAGGAAGTTGTATGGGTCATAATTGTAGGAAATTTGGAAGATAGACACTCCAGATCAGGCACTCAAGATTTATTGAAGAAAAATTAGTGCAAGAAGTATCATAGGTTGAGTTGAAACGCTGCAAAATATTTTACGTAATTTCTATTTGTGTCTTGTGATTTTCTACAATCCTTTTCATTCTCAAAAACAGTATGTTCGACAGCGGAATCCAATAAATCCTCATTCCATGAACATGTCAATCACTTTTCAGAAACGACAATGTTGCGATTGGTTCTCCGTAGACCTAATTCATTATGAATCCCCATAATTTGAAATGGAGCCAGCGGATCAAGCGAGTGAGGAAGACAAACCACAATTGAGCAGTCATTCGTCAATGAAAATTGACCATAATATCTGTTTAACACTGCGATGAATATGGGGTGGAGAAACATCTCATATAAAAACTGCATCCTGATAGTGGCTACATTGCTGCAGTTTTGTAATCATAGTTATTTTCAGAATGTCCTAGTATTGTTTTCTAAAGTCAAGTTTTTTCAGCCGCCTGATCAAAAATAAATAAATGAAATAAAGAGTAATCAAGAACGTTGCAATGAAACTACTCCATCCATAACTTTCAGAGGAGCACACTCTTGAACAAATGTAAAGGATTGTGGAGAATCACGGAACTCATATAGAAATTAAGTAAAACGTTTTGTTTCTCTGAAAATTCACCTAACGGCGATTTCTTATTCTAATTCTTTTTTAATAAATATAGAGCATATGATCCGGAGTGTCTATTGTCCAAATTACTTATCATTTTGAGCAAACAACATCCAACTCGGCCCTTTGAATTGGGGAAGTTTAATTCCAACAATTCTGAAAATTAAGGCTTTCACACGTTCTCATTATGACTGACATGATTGCATTTTATTGTATATACATATTAAAGTTATATAAAAATTTCATTATAATATCTGAAACAACAGCACATATGGAAAATATAAGAAGTGAGAATATAAATCATTAAGTCTATATACAAAAAAAATCGGAAGTAACGAAATCAATCTGGAAATATATTTTAAATTAAAGAATATTTCCACAAATGTATTTTTTATCTTTACAAGTGACAAAATCCTGACACTTCCTGCTAATACCTTATGTCTGAAGTATAAAAGATTCATTTAATGCTTAAAGTATTTTAAGACTTCGCTTGTATGAAATAATAGTGCTTTTTTTATAAATTGTTATTTCACATTTGGATACCAGCCATTATTCATATATCTAATTTAAAGTTTATTTATGTTCTTTATTATTTACTTTATGGATTTCAGGACAATTACGAACTCAATATATCAATAATACTCCTTACATGACAAGTTCTAGTAGTTCAAGCTGTGGAACACCATCTGAACCCTTCAAATGCTTTGAAGCAGGTGAGCAATTTACTATTTTTCTCTTTAAAATAATTTCTGTTAAATTTACCATGGTTTATTTTGTAAGCATAAAATAAACCTCGAGAATATTTTTAAATACAGTTTGTCGCGTTTTTTCGGAATTTTTGAAATTTTATTTTTAAACTGGACTGTGGATTTTATGAAAAGAAAATTAACTTACAATTTTCAAAACTTACTTTTCTTGTCTTTCTAAACTATTTATTCTCTTATAGTTTCAAATTTTAATACTTTAAAAACATTCCAGGACAATGTAATTATCGACAATCGAAAAAAATCGATCATATTGTATTTTACAGTTGACGCTTTTTTTTCTTTAAATATTGTAGTAAACATGAGCTATAGATAGCTGATATAATACTTTTTGTTCATTGGAAACCCATTTGAAATGGAACTTACCTGAACAGATATAAAATTAGAGCTCTTTTCTGTCTCAAAGTATTTAACTAAGAGCCTTACAAGAATGAGGTTCATTCTTTCTACGTTTAATAGAAATGACTATTGAAACTTTTTCAAATTATAAGAAAATACATTCTTCGTGTGAATTCCCTATGATGGAAAATTAAATAAAGTAGTCGTCAGCTTTAATTTCTTTAATTCTATGTGGAAAAAGGTTTTAGGATTTAAAAAAATAATAAAAAATGAAAACTGACTGAAAATCTGCTTGAGAGATATGTCTTCGATATTTAGTTTCTTTTTATCTATGCGAAAAAGATTAATATATAATTTTTTTGTATAAGGGTGCATATTTTGTGCTATAAACTACATTTTTAAAAATGTCTATTGTTTGCAGGGGACTCTCGAGTCAATATGCTCGTTGAATTGACTGCAATGCACACATTATGGTATCGAGAGCACAACAGGATTGCTGAAGAATTGCATAAAACTAACCCTCAATGGTCAGATGAAACATTGTTCCAAGAAGCAAGGAGAATATTAATCGGAGAGCTACAGCACATTACATACAACGAATATTTACCTCTTTTATTAGGTATAAGGATTTTTTTCAATTTTTTTGATACCTGGCCTTATCAGAAAGAAGTCTGAATAATAAGTTCCTACTGACTAATGATAATTATTTGTTATATTTTTATAAAATCTGCTTAAATCTTTTCTAGTTGATTGGCGCACATATTTTTTAGATAATTTTTCAAGTGAGAATACATTTTCTATATAGATATTTAAAAAATACGACAGTATTAACATTTGTCTCAGACATCAGCTGATATAGGGTTTCATAAAGAAATGTTAACGCTTGATGGAATTTGAAAATTGACAAGAATTGAAAATAAAATCAATTGTAAATGATATTCATTGATGATATTCATCAACTGCTGCTAAACTTTGAAATCCATTGTACAGTTTGCAAAGTGTGCCGTCGAAACATAAGACGACGTTTATTTAGATGATAAATGAATATTTGTCATATACTAAAGCTCTCCGTTGGCATCCCTTTTAATTTCTATTGTTAATTTATTTCTTGCTAGTTCTCCAGTCATCTGCCAATAAATGTTAATGAAATAAAAAAATTTGGCCTCAGAAAGAGAGTTCCTTTATTAAATGGGCTTATCAGAGTAATTAAATTTGAAAATCGGATGAAATGTCATTCCAAATGATAGACATAAAACCAGATAACATCATCATAGGGTCCTGATATATGGCTTTACAGGAGAAAAAAAGGGAAATTATCCATTAACATACATTTTCATCTTGACTAATTGACTTTCTTTATCTAATAAAATAATCTATTTGTAGGAAAAGAAGCGATGGATTATTTTCAATTGAATATAGAAAAGAATGGATTCTACGATGGATATGATGAGACCATTGATCCCAGTGTTTACAACGTGTTTGGTGCTGCAGCTTTTAGATTTGGTCACAGTTTAATTAAGGTTAGTTGGCGCTTATCCAGAGATGGAATAAGATTGTCTATCCTCCAGGTTTTATCAAAATATTTTTTTCTTTTTTCTCTGTGCATTTTTGTACAAAGAATTCTTTCACTGGTCACATTCAGGCAGATAAAAAGTACATCGATTCTAATTGTTGTTAGAATTCATAGTATTTCATAAAAGTTTGTTTGTTTGTGTTTATTGACGCAAGAGCCATATTTGGTTACAACAACCTGAAATAATAAAACATTTCACTGGGGGGTGGGACAATTTTAAGAATAAAAAATAATTTTAAAAAGTTAAAACAAAATAATAAAAATAGCATTTTTTTACTCAGTACAAGTGTACTAACAAAAAGTTACGCTAGTTTCTTGGTTCTTGAATCCAATACCAAAACAAAATTGAATCACTGTAATTTAAAGAGATGCAAAGTATTTAAAAATTCTAAAATGCTTCAAAATTTTATAAGTTTCAAACATTTTTTGATTTTTATGCGAATAGATTAAGGCACACAGCTCTTGCAAACCAAACGGAAAAAAATAGTTAAATTACTTTGCAAAGGCTGTTAAAAGGTTTGCATTCAAGTTGCCAAGGGCCGTAGGTATTTACCCACTTTGTGTTCTGATAATTTGACCTTAATGTTGATTTTTTTTCTGTGTATGTGTGTGTATGAATTGTAAGTTTCAAACATTTTCTAAATTCTTCCAGGATGTTATAGACCTTGTTGGACCAGACAACAAAAGTGAAGCTAGTGTTGTTTTGCATCAAACTTACTTTAACCCTCAAATACTATATCATAAAGGTCTTGATTCCCTCCTAAGAGGAGCGACAAAGCAAAAACTCAACTCTGTTGATAGCTTCATAACACAAGAAGTAAGATTTTTCATTATTTATTACGAACTGTACACAAAGAATTTTGCCATTCCATAATGTTGTTTCTATGAGAAAAAAAATAAAGAAAGAAGAAATATTTTAACGCCTATGTTTACCGCTATTAAGCTAAATTTTATTTCTTCTTTCTAACACGAATAGGATTGTTATTTAATTTTTATCTAATTAAAGTGAATTTCAGGAAACAAAAATATATTGTGAATTATGTTTATATCCTATCAAAACTATTTTTATTTCATTAAAATATTTAGTCGTTTACGAAACATTTCAAATTTAATGCCGGATTCCATTTTAGAAATAATCCAGCTTAAAGGCTTTGATTGATTGATTAACATGATGCATTTAATACATTTTCTACTAAAATGCCTACATAAAAAAATATGATGCTGTTCTTTTGATACATGTGCATATAAAAATATTTTATCTAGTAGTATATGAAAGTAAGAATATATTTAATTTAAACTTAATTAATGAATGCCTTTCAATATTCGGTTTGCCTAATCTTAAAACGTAAAAAACCTTTATGATCTATTTATTCCTCTATAACTCGACTTAAAGGATTAAAAGGATAAAAACACAACTTAATTCATGGATTATCATAATTTATTTCAAAAATACTTCTTAAATATTGAATAAATAATCTATAAAGAGGCATGGAGCTTCTTGTATTTCTTTACAAAAGCACGAGGAAATTTCAATCGCTTTTAACGTATAGAAACAGAATCAACACTTTAGCATCTATATTTTATATTCTAACGTTTCTTGAAATCATCAATTTGTCTTGAAAATTTGTTTTGATTTTCCATGTTAAGAGATTCTCTGCGATTTAGTACATCAACAAAAAGATTTCTTAAGGCCACGGTAAGAAAAAATCATTAATCACATGATCGGGTTTTTGCAATGAAATTAAAATAGTTTCAATTAATAAAGCACAAAGGTTTGGAACAAACAAATTTGATTTAATTTTTAAATAAATTTGATAAAAATAGCATTACAAATAAACTTGTATTAATGAATTTAAAAGAAGAATTTTTAGCTTAATTACAATCGAATCTCTATATAATTAATTTGTAGATATCTAAAAAAATTCACTACATAAAAATTCAAATATGCATAAATATAATACCATTCCCTTACTAAAATAATTATTTATACATAATTAATTTTTTAGAGTTAAAATGGTATCACAGAGATTTATTTCAGAAAATTTACAAATAACAGTGCTTTAATACTGATACTATGCATTTGTCGAAGTTTCTTTTTTTTTGTCGTGTCTTTAGTTCTCATTTCCTTTTTAATCTGAATTCCTTTTACGCTTCAAAATTTCTGTTTTGAAGCAAAGAAATCCAAAGTTAAGCAGAATTCAAAGTAAAATTTTCGTGCCATGTTAAAAAAAGTGGAATAGAAATAAAGAATAATATGTAAATCCTTGATAAGTTTTAATTGCTTTTTCGTAAATGATTGTTATTGTTTCAGGAAATGCTAATGCATTTAAAATCGGTGAAAAATTTATTTTTCTTATTGAATTCATACTTCTTTTTATGGATAAATTTAGTGTTCGCTTTTCTATCGAAATAAATACAATTAGATTTAGAATTTTATCTACGAAAATTTTTATTGGATATGTTGAAACTTTATTCGATAAATAGAAACTGCTTTACCCTGCAAACTCTGATATTTTTGAAAGAAGTTCTAAAGTTAAATTTCCGACATATGGAAATGAGGGTTACACTGTATTTTCTATTTTTCTTTAATTTGTTCTTCATTATTATAAGTATAATGAGTTTCTCAAATAAATCGCATGGCATTAAAAAAATTAAATGTGCAGATGATTGAATTCAGAAATTGTTAAAGTAGTGAAGTGCCATCATGAATCAAAAGAGTACGAAATTGCAAAACTCTAGAGTATTATAAAGTGAATGAAAAATCTATTATAAAATTTCAGCTTTTAAGACATGAAAAAAGTTATATTAACCACTTAAGTTTTATTTTCTTTACTATCTAATAAGATGACACCTTCTAGTTTGGGAATATTTTCTTATTTTGATTCAAATGCAAATCTTCAATCGAGTATTCGAAGTCATTTTACTATTGAATTATGATTGCTTTGAATGGGTTTTTTTACAGCTATCAAAATTCGATAAATCGATGCACATACGGTATACTAGCAAAACAGATAAGGGGTTAAACAAAAGTGCATAAAAAGAAATCAAATATTACAACTATACTATTTTGTCGTCTCTGTTACAGGTACGAGAGCATTTGTTTCAGCCAGCTGATAAGGATTATGGTCATGATTTAGCAGCAGTTGGCATACAGAGGGGGCGAGATCATGGCTTACCTTCGTACAACAAATGGAGATCGGCTTGCGGTTTATCCCAAATGAAATCTTGGGACGATTTGAATTCTGTTATGAACGTAAAACGAGCAGAAAAACTGAAAGAAGTTTATAAGTAAGTACGCACAAAACTAACGAATGTATTGCTAGTGGATAAATGGTTCCCAAATCTTCCCCCTCCCCTTCATTTATCGTTCTTATTTGTCATTTTCTCTCCATACTGCCGTTGTCTCTGGGTAGTGCCTTTGAAAATTTTTTTATAATTATTATTATATTAAAATAAATTCTTAAAAAAACCTTTAAACCAGGTATTTTCAATCCATAGAAGTCCGCAGACCAAGAAGCCAAAAATTAAGCCGTGGGCGAACCACCCCTACCCCTAACTTGGAGGGGAGTGAACCTTCTGGAGGCTATGGCATATCCCCAGGCAAAGGGTAGTCCGGGGATTCCCCAGTAAAATTTTTGAAAAACAGGATGCTAAAAGGGTTTTTTGACTCTCTCTTATAAATCATTTACCTATCGTTTGTCAACCTCTCAAATGATAGAGTCCTATGCATTTCTGGTTGTTTATTTATGAGGAAAGTTCACTTGCCCCATTTAAACATGCATAAGTTATTAAAAAAATTTGCATGGTATTCTAATGATAATTATTTTAAACTTTTAAGAAATATTAATCCAACATTTGATAGCCATCGGATATATTACATTTAATTCATTAAATGAATATTGCTTCAAACCCCCGCTTATGTGGTGCTGCCAGACCCTCCTATAAACCCGAGGCTACTGCGGACCACAAAGCAGAAATCATTGCTTTAAACCTTGTTTAAAACACATAAAGCATAAAAAGTCTCCTTTAATATTGTCAGTTTTAAACTTAAATGAAATTTTTTTATTCCTTAAAAAGCATTCCTTCCCCCCTCCCCCTACTATTATTTAACTTCACATTCTCATTATATATATATATATATATCTTTTTCAAATTTTCAATAATTAATAAAATAATTTTATTTATCCACTTAAATTAAAATACATTTTTTGAACTTGTAGTGGATGACACTTGATGTTAATACAGTTTTTTCAAATATTAAATAAATTTAATTTTTAATACTTTAAAGAGAGTTTTAGCAGTTTGCAATGAAAAGTGAATCAAACAGTTAAATCAACAAGCAGTAGCCCAGTCGATAAAATACAAAAATTTCAGTATTTTTCACGTGGAGATGAAGAATGCTAGCTCAATTCTTGTAAAAAGCAAAAATTTTGTGAAAATTTTTGCTTTAAGTATACGTTTTATCCAAATGATTTTCGAGAATGAGTTAGAAGTTTTGGCTAAGGGGTTAGAATGAAGGATTTTTCTCAAAGAAAATAAGATTTCTCTCCTTAAAATCTTTGTCATCAACAGTTGGTCACTTCTCCTGTCAAACTTTAAGATTGAGTTCCTTAAATTAGCGAGATTTTTATTCCCTGTAATGTTTGCACCGAATTTAGCTACACGTTTAAAAATATAATAATACGATGCAGGTAACACGCACGGGGGCTACAGTTCAGCTTTCTGTAGCAACTATTTGCAGAAATTGAAACTGCTTTCGCAAAATTAAGAGATGAAATTCTCGATTAAGCAGTCATACAGATATCATATTATTTTAATATCCGAACTTAACCCCTTCCTACTCCTCCATTGTGATTCGTTTCCATTCCATTTCCTTTCAATTTCCATTTCGCAACCCCTACATAGGCGCTGCAAGTTTTTAATCATCAATGCTGATAAAGTGGAATTACGTTTGAGATTGGAACTTGGATTATATATATATATATATATATATATATATATATATATATATA
>JAOUZG010027747.1:0-12537 GCA_026289955.1 Argiope argentata
TATTCTATATTTAATTGTTTAACTAGTAAAATTCCTTAATTCCAGTAAGGAAACTTCTAATTCATCAAATAGCTATATTTTCATTTCTTATTTCTATATAAATATGATACTAAAAAAATCAATGTAAGTGTTTCGGAATTCATAGAAACTATTAAATTGGTAAAATAGTATTTGATTAAAAATTACTTTCGATTGTTATGATTTTTAAGTTATAGAAGTAGAAAAAAATCCGGAATTTATCCGTCTAACAACTAATCTGTATTGTAAGGTCTTGAGCAATTCAATATTTTGAAAATTCATTCTTTAATTCATCTGAAAACACATTCAAACCAATCGTAACATTTTGTATTGTTTTCCTTTATAATACTTTATTTCTTTTTAAATACATAATTGGGCTTATAAAGTTTAATTTTAAGGCGCTTCAGGTATATTAAATAAAAAGTATTTTATTTTTATGGCCTTTTATTATATTATCTTCCTTTATTCAAAAATTTTAACTTAAATTTTTCATAAAATGGTCCTATTTTAAAACATTTCTTTATCTTTTTTTTCGTAATGTTGGTTTTATAATGTTTGTAACTCAGTAATGATGATTTTTCAAGTAAAATTATTTTATACATTAGTCCGATGAGATTCTTTCAAAAGTTTTTTCTTTTAAACTTTCACATAATGTTTTGCTCTGTAACTTCTAGGTGTCAGAGATAATAGACATTCACATCAGTTAACATTTCCAATTAGCATATTTAAATGGAAATATTGTAGAACTTGTTCCTCAATACCTAAAGAATTAATCAGGCATATAAAAAATGAATGTTTTGAATAAGAAAATATATTATTTATTTATTTATTTATTTTATTTTATAAAAATAGAACTGAAAAACTAACTTCCCTTTTAAGCCTGCTTTTTCACAATGGAAATTCGTTAGTTTATAGCTTTCAGAATTTAATTACTATTTAATTTATTATTTCAATGAACTTTCGATTTCAATGAATATCACCCCGGAATGATAAACTTGACAAAAATTGACTTCAATATTTCGTGGCATTCAATTTAAAAAACCATAAATTAATAATTTATTTAATTATTATAAGTACAATTTTAGTAAAATGTGAATAACTGTCCATTAACTCCCTATTAAAAATGAGTTATTATAAAACAACTTCAACTCGTAAAAGTTTATCGTTGTATACACATGGAGTTTATGTAGATTCTCTTATTCTGGTGATTTATATTAATGATTTCTCTAGGATTACTGTGTAGTTTGTAAATATGGTATCATCTTAAAAGGATCAAATTTACTTCATTAAGAAATTATAAATGTGTAAATAGATCATCACTGCTCATAGATTCTTCTTGTTGTGTACTGTCAACCACCCCGCCACCACTGAACGTAGCAGTATCGACAGGGTTTTTTGTGGCCGACTGTGGACTGAAGCAATGTCCATCCTTACATTGACCGAATCTGTCAAACTGATATTCTCTTCTGGATGATTGGCACCAAAGTGGTCAAATGCTGACCACCCCCTCCTCTACAAACATTCAAACAGTTGGCAAAAAACTGACAGTTTAAGACACCTTGCCCTTCAGAGTCCTAAGATTACTTTTTACCATCAGTACTGAACTCAAGTCATTATTTTCAAATTGCATATGTTCTCTATGTTCGGAGATTTTTGTGCATTCTAACCATAGATTGTCTCAATTATGTTATATATAATCCATTAAATGGTTGTAATCGAAATTCAAACTTGTTTAACAACTGTAGAGAAAAATAATGCTTCAGAAATAAGTCAGTCTGTGCTCTTTATTTATTATTCTTTTCTTCTAAAAAATATTGAATCGAGAACCAATAAATTAAAATAAAAACCTTTTTAAACAATTAGAATTATTATCAGTTATAAAATAGCTAAATGATGCTGAAGAATGAAAAGAACTTGTTTTTCTAATTTCAAGGATTTCAAATATTAGTTTTCAATCAAATTACAGGGCAAGTGTTTTCAATAATTACAATTAAACTTCATTTTCTAATAATTTGTATTTTAATAGCAATTTTAGTATTTTAAAAATGTCGTTTATTTATTGTTCCTTCTGAATGGCTTCACGAATATTATATTATAACATACTTTATTGTCAGATAAAATATCATGTTAAATAACTATTGAAAAACTATATATGTTTGCAACTAAAAGCTCATTCAATTTATTCATTAACTTTCATTTAAAAACTGATTTTCACTTCTGAGAATCAGCCTGAAAACAGTCAGAATTATTCATCTAGATAAAAAGTGCAAATAAGTTTTATTCAAAATATTCGCTGTTAACCTGAATAATAGAAAGCAAATGAATGGAACTTTTGATTACTTACACTAATTTAAACATAAAGGGAAAAATTAAGTTAACATCTTTTCTATCCTTAATGCCTGAAAATTTATTTATTTGAGAAGTAGTGCCAGATTCTAAAATGAAAAGTACATTCTACATAGACTTATTTTCAAACATAATCAAATAAAATTGTAAAAGCGTAGCATGTTGACCTTTCATATCATATTAATGAAGATATTGACATTTTATGCTGCTATTTTGATAATGTATTTTTTTATTCGTGCCATTTTTTAAGTGTTTGGTAAAAATAACAAGTTGACAGGATTTTTCCTCATAATTTCAAGTAACTGCCTTTTGTGAAAAACAAACAAAAGATTTTGACACAAAAAATTTCATTTTTTGTTTGAGGCTTCATACTAGTTTCTTAAAAATCTTCTAGTCACATTATTATTATTTATTTTTGTCAGCCATTTTTTGTGTCATGAAATAAATAAATAAAATGTTGTTTAAATATAATATCTCCATAAGAAGTTGTTATACATTAAGACACATTTCATTAAAAATATTCTTTGTGCAATAAAAATGACGTAAGAGTGCAACTTAAATAACTGTGAAATAAAATATGAAACTTTTCACATTCTTTTTTCCCCTAAACCTAAAAGCTTGTATTTTTTGTGTAATGGTCATGAGTTGAAATGTTTGTAAATGTTATATAACCTGACATCGCAAAATATTTTTTAATCCAAGATTTTTTTAAAAAAATTTTATTTCAGATTTTATTATTCCACTAGATTAAATATGTCAATGAGAGTTTGATAATCATCCTCTAAAATAACTCGCACATTAATTTACGCTAAAAACATAGCAAAATACTGGATGATATATGCAAAGCAATTATTTGAGCAAACATATTTATCAAAAGGTTTGAAATTTTAATTGAATTTTAAGATACTGTTTAGAGTTCCACGTTGGATAATAGAATAATTTTCTTTACATTATTTCAAAAATACAGTTTTTTTTAATTCTTTAAAATTATTTAACATGTGAAATCTATAAATAAAAAAGAAAAATATGAACTATTCAGTGATACATTGGCATAAAATATGTAATGTGCCTTTTTTTATTAGTGTGTTGCAATCATTCAAAAAGGTGAAAAATTCTTTAGTATAAGTTTTTTTAAGTACCATTAATTTTAATAAATTTATAACTATTTACTGTCACAGAAAAGATTTTGATTACACATAACAATTTATCCTTGTGTTTAGATTTTAAAGAATGGTTTCTATCTCATTAATAACGAAATAACTTTTATTCCTAGTATAAATAAAAAAAATTGATTGTTTTTGTAGTGATAATTAAAATAAACTTTAATATCCTTAAACATTATTACAAAATTGTTTATAACATTCCTTTTAATGGAAAAATTCTCAAAATATATTTTTCAACACCTAAATTGTAAGTTTGGCTAACATTTCACTAGGACAATCATTTTAAATATCGTATTTATACAAACATATAATTCCATCAAATAAATTAGCTTTTGTTTCAAATTTAACTTTTGTAAGTAAATAATTCAATTAAACATAATTTTTATTGTTAATTAGAAACATATTGCTCAAATAATAAATTAGTTACAACTTTTATAAAGTTTTAAAAAATTAGATGTAGTTGTAGTATATAACGTTATTAATATTATTGAAATTTATAAATGAAATTCCATGACATTATGTATGTAAAAATCTAAATAGATTTTGTTGTAGTATATAAACTTACTAATAGTATTGAAATTTATAAAAGAGATTCCATGATGTTAATTGAGCAAAAACAGAATTTTGAGTTTTTAAGGACTTAAAATCATATTTTTATACACACTTAATCAATAAATATATTGATAATAATGCACCAAATATTTCTATTAACAAGTTAAATAATCTATCATTTATAATTAAAAACAACAACTTAAATAATAACATGCTCACCTTAAGTAAATTTTTAGCTGACCTTTCACAAGATACTCAACTCAAAATGTATAGGATAACAAAGTTTATATAGAAAAACTTTAAATTATCCAAAATCAATGCCATAAATTTAATTGATTTCTTTTTAAAAATCCAAAATCTAGATAAAAGAAAGACAAAGGATCAAAAACACTCTTTATCTGAGAAAGAAAACTTGGTAATAAGTCTATTATCAGTTAATATGAAAATAATGGCGTGTGATGTTTTGAAAATTAGCCTTTTGTTTCATACTAATGTTCCAATAATACGAATTTTCCATCGCATTCCTCTGCGAAGCTGGGAAAGTTTGATTCGGTCGATATCGATTGTTATAGACTTCTAAAAGACATAATTGCACGCGTTACTGCTTGTGTGCTGAATTCAGCAGTTGAAAGGCTGAAATATGTCCTTGGGTGTTACCACGTGACACTAGGCAATTTGAGAGTCCTGGATGATTTATATGACTTGGCGAGAAAATAACTAATTTAATTTCCATTCTTTGTGTTAAGTGACTTCCACAATTCAATATTTCTTTCATGTTAGCGATTTGTTTCCTTGTAACAGAACTAGGCACTTATTAGTGGAATTATTTCAATAGAAACCCTATAAATTACAGAAATCTATTGGAAAGAATATAATTATTAATGTATAGATTATAATCATTAAATTATTTGATATTAATTATCTTTTTTGATAAATATATACAATTCCAAAGAATACTAAAATAATGTTAATTAAGTCAACTACTGCACCTATACATATGATTCCAGTACAAAATATCTTTAGATAAGATCATCGGTGTTATGAAAACTGTTTCTTGTCTGTATAGAGTTAATAAAAAATGTTAATTGAATCTAATTGAACATTTGGTTTTCATTTACCTTGTATTCAATTATTTAATATTAATTATCTTTTTTGATAAATATAGACAATCAATCATGTCAATGGAAGGTTAATAAAAAAATTGCAATTGAATCTAATCGGACGTTTGGTTTTCATTTATCTTGTATAGAATATAATTATTAAATTATCTGATATTAATTATCGTTTTTGATAAATATAGACAATACCAAAGAATTGAAAAAAAAATATTTTCTTAACTACTGCGCGTATACATATGACTCTAGTACAAAATATCGTTAAATAAAGTTATCAGTGTTATGAAAACTGTTTCGTGTCTATGGAGGGTTAACAAAAAAATTGCATAAAAAATAAATTTTCATAGCAGCTTCCATGCAGTGTTAAACTATTTGTTATCAAACTGCTCTTAGACTCAAGAAAGAGCAATTGACATTTGATGTTATACAAAATATTCATCTTGATAAAAGTAAAATAGGCATTCATATTATAGTTTCTAAAATTGAAACATATTATCATGAATCTAAATTGAAATAATTTATATAAATATGATTATTCTATACAAGAAAATTGGGATTTGGAAATATTTTCCTAAGAAATATAGAATATTTTTAGAATATAATTATTTATTTCAATAATTAGAATTATTTGAAATATTATCAATGAGTTTTTATGACTGGTACATTATTTGTTAGACCTACTAAAGACTGTTCCACGTGATTAGCACTCCATTAGTTGCCTTTGTAAAGATAATTGAAGTTTGTGTAATTGAAAACTTCAAATCTCAAAAATAGTTAAAGAATTCCAAAAAAGCATATAAAATTCTTTGCACGCAGTTTTGTACTCCTTATTAAGCTTTTTTCAGTAATAGTGAAGTATCAACCATTCATTATTTCAGGACGTGGTAAATTCGCTGCATATTTCAAAACATTTGGACGAATGCAGAAAAATAAATGCATTTGTGGAGGAATTGGTACTGTTTGCCACTATTTAAAGGAATGCACAGAAATCTCCGAACATAGAAAACATCTGCAAGGTGAAAATAATGACTTGAGTTCAGTACTGATGGTACCAAGTAGTCTTAGGACTCTGAAGGACATGATGTCTAAAATTTTTTGCATTTTTTTCCGGCTGTTTGAAAGCTCGTAGAGAAGGAAGTGCTCAGTATTTGACCATTTTGGGGCCAATTATCTTGAAGAGGATATCAGTTTGACAGATTTGAGTCAATGTAAGAATGGACATTGCTACAGTCCACAATCGGCCACAACAAATACTGTTGATACTGCTACGTTCAGTCGTAGCGGGGTGGTCGACTGTATATAAAAAGAAGAAGGGCTCAACCATTATCTGTGGATATTAAATCTCTCAAGGGTTTTTTTTTTTTTTGAGTTTCCGTTTTTACTCTTATTTTGTAACTTTTTCAATCTAAGAATTCATTGATTAACGGTATTCAGCAATTACTCTGTATTCGTGTTTCCAGAAACATGAATAATCATAAAGAGCTATCGTGGGGGAGTAAAAATTATTTACAATTGCGATCAGTCTAATTTCCTAAAATAAGGAATTTTGGCAAACAAAAATACGAAGAAATGAAATACGTATGATTGAATAAGCAATGATATGCTTTATTTTATTTTTAAAAGAATACTTTGTTTCACCCTTCAATCGTGTGGGTTCGTTAGAAAGGAGAGTGACATAAATTCTGGGAATCTAAAACAAAGTACCATAGGCTTGGAAAACACATCCAGTGCTAAAATTACAGTGATACTAGCCATTTGCTCTACTATATAATAGACAAACTGAATTTTTCTACTACCTAGTCTTTAATTTTATCTTATTTGTGCGTGCTTTATTGCAAAATTAGTGTTTGTTGTTAATACACAATTTATTTACTATGTATAATTTTATTTAAAATATTTTATATTTAATTATTATGAATAAATATTTATGATTCACTGTTGTGCCTTTATCATATTTCGTAACATTCAACAATATGCATGAACTAGTATGATATTCGACAATCATAATGTCTTCATTTACATCGAGAAAATAGTATCGTTCTTTTCAATTTCAACAACTCCCATATCTCTCAGCAGCTGCCCTTTCTTCAAGGCAATTTATTTGAATAGCAAAAAAATTAATAAATACATGCATGTATTAAGATAATGTATATTTATAGCTTTGGGTTTAAAGCTTTTGTATCGTATGTTATTTCTTCAGAAAATTATAGTGATATTATATATATTTCTTTTCAATTTTTTTATTATTTTTTTAATTTTTTATTAAGTAGTTTTCAATAATTACATACCAAATAAATGAAATAATTATAGTAAAACACAAATAATTGAAAAGTCAATTATTTCGCATAACTTAAGGCATAGTGATTTTTGTAATTATACGTATTTCTTAGCCTTTTCAACAAAACAATTTATTTAAATCGGGAGATTATTTAAGTCAGTTGAATCACTTCTCAGCAAATATCTATGTAAAAAAAAGTTTTCGACGTAAGATAAGAACCTACTGAATTTACAAGGATACAAGGAATATGGTTAGGGGCCACGGCGCCCGAAGGGCGCCATCCCCGATCGGCAAAACTTAAAAGTCCAGAGTTACGTGGTTTGTTCTGAAGTGCGGGAAATTTTCCGGGATGAGCTTTCAGTAGTAATGAGCACGATGGCAGCTCGACCATTGAGGTTGCTTGAAGGATGGCAGGCGTGTTGGATAGCAGTTTCTCGGTACGTTGTAGGTGCGGCTTGAGGCGAGGTGAGTTCTCTCAAGATTCCTCTAGAGAGGGTGCGTGGAGGATGGGGTATGAAGGATTGAGGGATTAACCAATTTAAATTGCGAGAAAGCCCATGGAAATTTTAGAAGAAAAATCTGATTTTTGATATGATTTAGGACGAATAAAAGTGGAGTGATAATGCAAATTAGACAAAAAATTAAAGTTAAAACTAAAGTAAAATAAACCTGGGTCTCCTGCTGTTAGGGTTTGCTGTGTAATTTTCTATTTCTTCTATAGCTGGGTTATCAATAATTTCCAGGGCATTGAAGAATTTAGTGGCGATTTTTTTAATAAAATCTCTTGATGATGGAAGATTTAGAGCGTGTCGGATATCATCGTTCCTCATGAACCATCTTGCTTTTGTGATTTGTCTGAGAATAATGTTTGGGCACATGTCAATGATATTAAGATTGCTTCTTCCAGCATATGCCCAAACAGGGCTTGCATATGTTAAAACAGGTCTGAGAATAGCAGTATAAATAAGCACTTTATTTTCCCTACACATTTTTGAATTCCGAGCTATTAGGGGGTAAAGCTTACGCGAATTATCCTACTGAATTTAAGACTCAAACGACATTTATATGTTATTTACCGTCGATAAAAAGTGGTATAATTTCGATAGAATCTTATTTTCTTTTATTAATTTTTTAGCCTTTTGCTACATTTTGCTAAGTCTTATTTGTCGAAATTCCAACCACATTAAGTGTCGTGAAAAAAAATATCAACTTAAGAAAGCCATTGAACTGTTGATCTGTGTCTTTTTCTCTATGTAAATGAAATTATTATGAATATATCACATAATATATTTCAAAAAGTTATTAAATTTAAGGGAGCCACAATAATAAATAATAAATATATAATTCTAAAAAAAGGGGGAAAATATAAAAACTTTGCAAGATGAAATTCTTGCTTCATTTAATACACTATGAAGGAGAATGCAACTAAAAAACCCAAAGACTTACAAAGGATTTTCAGATAAATTTCAAACTTTTATTCTTTTAATTTTTATAACTTAATTTTTAAATATTTATTTAAGGAATTTTCTTCTTAATTTTTTTAAGTAGAAATATGAGCTCTGATTAGATTAACAATTGGCAGTCTATTGAAATTTTTACAACACATATTCTTTCAATATTATTTTTCTGTGATTATGAACGTATTATTGGCTTCATATATCACAAATATCGGAATTAAAATTTCATTAGGATATAAGGGGCTTCTACAGTGAGATATTAAATGTCTTTTAAATAAAAGAAATATCTGCTGAGGGTAGATTTAAAAATTTCTAGAATTTATTTTAAATTTCAAAGAACCATTTGAATACAAAATCCATTCAAGGGAAATAGAAATTACGTGAATGGGAGAAATGCCAGCAGTTTATGACATAAATTTATTGCTCTCCATTTAGTTCTGGAATTTAGAGAAAAATTTTCTTAAAAATGGTATGATGATATTGAAAGAAAATTTATGATTTCCATCTAATATAATGACTTTAAAAATTTATTTCACTTTCCACAATACTATTTTTAATTCATATAATTAATTAAAATATTTCTATCAATTAAAATTTTCTCCTGGGTTTTCTGGTATTATTCTGCAAGGAAACTTAACTACTGGTGCAAAAATGAAGTTGAAGCTTTTTTATCCATTCATCAAAACAGCAATGCGAGGTAAACGAAGCAGTCACAAATGACACATTTCAATTGTCCTTTAAACGAGTAATTTTTTTCTTATCCTTCATAAGAGAAAACTTTAAAAAAATTCTTCTAATTATCACTATAAATTTAAGTTATAAATTTATATTAAGAATTAAGTAAGAGAATATTGCTTATTATAATATAAACGCAGAATAGTTAGATTCACTTTTATTTTCGATTAGTTTTTTTAAATGTATTTTAAGATGATTATATAGGAAGGAAATGTATTTTAAGATGATTATATAGGAAGATTATTATAGGAAGTGAATTTATGATACTGATTGATATTCTTCATATTGTTCTTCAGGAAATGGTATACATTATCTGCAATTGGAAAATAATTAAAACTTTCAAGATTGTTACAAAATAATTACGTATATAACTATTGTATTTTAATTAAGTGAGTTAACAGAGTTTAAAAATGATTACTTTAAAATTTAGTTGCAGTCGAAATGCATGCTTATTTAAATATTAAATAGTGAATATCTTAATATGTATGCTTCAAAAAAAATCTGCTTTCTTGTATTCTAAATTATATTAATTATATTCTAACCACGTTTCGTCTTTCTTTAAAACTGAATGCCTCAAAGAGACTTTATTTACATCAATATATATATTTTTTAGAAACTGATAAAACTAAGCAACTTTAAAATCTTCAAAACATTAGAAATAATTTTTAAACACACTTATTCATCTAAATAAGTCTCATTCTGTATTGGCGGTTTTTAATGATTAGGGTAATGGTAATAATTATCATAATATTTACGAGCCATTTACAAGAAATACGTGAAATAAATTAGATTCTAGATAAATTTATCAAAGAATCTGAATGGATATTTCTATTTACAGACGCATGTAAATGCACTACTGCATTCTAATATTACACAAAATAATATGCATTTCAGATCTTCTTTAAGCAGATGATAAATGAATTGAATTTGAAAAGTTTTCAAAAGAATATTAATCTTCAGAACCATTTATCTCAATCTCGACTGTTGAAATTTAACAGCGGTTGTCATTCCAAATTTAGTGTAAAATAGACTTCTAAATTTGCATACCTTGCATCGTTTCTTTGGACATATATATTTAAATAGCTCGGGAATAATAAATTTTCACCCTTCCAACTCAATGTAGATTGTGCTCCTTTTACGAATATTTCTCATTAAAATTCAAATATGTATACGAGTCCAAAACTTAAATTGTGTTCGCAAAATATATTTTATATATGGGCTTTTGGTGCTTATATGCTTTTTAATGCAATTATAGGATTAAAAAAGAATTTTTAAAGAAAACCACTGAATTGAAAAGGTCTAGAATTATATTTTACTAGGCGTCTATAATACAAGTTTAAAATAATGAAATGCTTCTCCATTTTTTTAAATTTAAAATCTAGGTAATGTTTTTGGTCAATTTGCTATAGCATCTAAATATTTCGGTGGATAATTTTCATAATAAAATATTAAATTCTAATGAAATAATGCCTCAAATGTTGCAATTATTGGTACTGAAATTTTGAAAATCTGGCGTTGAATTCTCAAATATAGAAATGGTGAATTATTTTCCCATCGAAAAAAGAAATAAATCAACAAAAATATTTTGAATCAGATATATTTTTTAAATGCTTTCTTTCTTCCCCTCCACATATTTAAGTATTTGTGCCAAAAATAATTTAATAGGTAACTTTTATAAACAAAGAACATTAGATAACATATTTAGATAAATCAGATAGTTTATTGAGATCACAAAAGTTTATTAGCAATACATTAAATTTAAAAAAATAAGGAATATCTTATTGATCTATCCTTTTTTAGAACAGAATTACGGTCAAAATAAATTGATTTCACTCACACGTCATCTGCCTTCTGTTTCAGAATAACCAGCATTTGATTCATTCTCGTGTTAAAGAATTCATTGAACTTTTTCCTGATCTGAATATTTATTTTATTTAAAATTTTGTATCTGAACAAACTTCTTCGGAAAATACCTATTGTGTTCTATTTCATTTCTATTCAAATAACTTATTTAATAAGGCAATAAATATAGATGATATCTTGACATTTCACTTTTAATTCATCAAGATCTTAAAAAATTATGATATTGTTCTCAATAAAATTAATTACACATAAATGTTTAATTCGATTGTGTACGCAGACACCCTATTTAAATGAATATTTTAGAACTGAAATGGTGGTGAGCGAATAAAAATTACTAATTATCATTAAAAAATATATAAAGTAATCTGAAAATCTAAAAATTTCTAAAATAATCTTCAGGAAAGATATATTAATTACAAACTTTTCGCAGGCAAAACATACTTCTGAGATACCAAATAAGCATGCTATCACAATATAAGACAAATTGGGCAATTATATTACTAGTTTCTTTATTAATAATTTACTAAGTTTTTACAAATTAGAAGAGCCATTTATAAAACCTTTATAATTATCCGTATGCTGAACTAACGAATTAAGGTTGCACCACAATAAAAAATTTCACAAACATTCCTAACTTTCTTTTTTAAGTTTTAAAAGTTTGTTCAGAACGAAATCCTTTTATAAGGCTCATTAGGTTCGGAAATAATTTTTTCTAAAAAAATGAAACTTAAAAAATATATAGATTACGAAATAATTAAAATTGATATTAAAAAAATTATCTTTAGAAGAAAAATACATGGATTGGTTACCAAAAACATTCTCCTGTAAGAATGATTTTATTCATTCTTCTTTCTTGAAATTTTCAATGTTCAAGAAAGAAGAATGAATAAAAAGTATTGCCTAGATTTAATTTTCCTTTTGCATACATACTTCTCAAGCTAGATTACAAGAAAAATAACGGCTTCGAGTAAATTTTGCAATGTTATACACACACACACACACACACACAC
>JAOUZG010027753.1:0-33007 GCA_026289955.1 Argiope argentata
TGAGTGAACGCAAATGCGTGAATTTTCTACTCCAGTTGGAGTATCGCAATACAGATGAGAAGTTTTTAATTTTCTTTATGCTATATTATTTTAATTCAAAACTACTTTAAAAGAAATTCGAAAAATCGATTAATTAACAACGCTTGGTTTTAAATGCATTAAACATTAAGAAAATGAACAGAATCGCTTGAAATTATCGGCTGAAAACATATCATGCCTAACTTAATTAGCGTGGGAAAAACATACTGAATTCGTTACTTATTTGGCGGTGGGGAAATGAAGATTTTTAGCGAGAATGTTAGTTTCTAATTAATTAATAAAAAATTAATGAATTAATATTTGAAAAACTATATTAACGTTAAATGTCATCCACTACAAGTTTTAAAAAATTTACTTGAACTTGAGTGGGTGAATAAAACAATTGTTAACGATTGAAAACTTGAACAGGGTAATACTACAGTTTTGAAATTCTTAATCGAAATATTTTGAGTTAAAACCTAAATATATCAAAAGCTAAATTATCAAAAATTTGAGACAGCATGACAATAATTAAGAAACTTCTAGAACGTTTTTCATTAAATGACTTTTCAATTCTTTCTGTCTGAAGATACTTCTAGTATCTGGTGATAAGACGCTATAATAAGAATAAAAAAATAACAATAACAATTACCTGAATTATTAAATATTAAATTTACAAAATACAAATATACAGTTAATTTATTTAGAATTTATTATTTATTTAATTTATCAAAACTTAAGACATATATATCACATATAACATTAAATTAAAATGAAAAATCCATTTTTTCATAAAATATTCTTGCATTGAAAATTTTGGGACAAACCTTTGTATTTATTGAATGCTTTTGTCATATTAATAATGATTAATTTTTAATTAGTAATGGCAATGGCAAATAAAATTATACTTAGAAAATTACCATTATTATTATTTTAAATTTCCAGACCCATGATGGGAGACGTAACGGCTGCCTACTATACAAACGACGGAGATGAAGGCCCAGTTATTCTTAAGAAAGGCAAGTGTTTGACTTAAATACCTGCACTTGAATGTCAGGAAAATAATAAATGGAGAGAAATTTAATGAATTTTTTTTGTTCAAATATGATTGAAAAATATAAAATTAATTAATAATCACCATATCTTAAAGCGAATTCTGTTTAGAAACTATTGCAGCAGTCAAGACATATTAGGGAACATATATCACTTCAAAAGAAGACGATAAATCAAATTAACTACTTGAAAGATTTATTCGAAACAACGATATCCTCAAAGTTCCTGAACTCTCCTTAATCTTTCACAGAAAAAAATCAACAAGTGAGGAGCTGATAAGCTGTATAAACGGGACAATATCGCAATTAAAGAAATAGATTAATACGATGCTAAACATACCCAAAACATCAGATGACTGGCAACTCATATGTAACTAGATTAACTCTCAATTTTTTTACTTCATTACACCAACTGAACTGGAAGCTTGCCTATTAATTCCTTGATCTAAAAAATAACTTTTATCATGTGAGAACATGATTCTGTTTTGGTTTGAGGGTTTTGAAGCCTCAAAATGCGTAGGCCACAAATTGGCGATTTATTTCTTCTGAGGAATCAAGTTTTCGCTTTTAAGGTTATTAGAAAATAATACTGAAGATCGATATATTTGAAGATTTACGCAAAAAAAAATCATTTAAAAATAGAAATTTAACTTCTATTTCAAAAATTTAAGTCAATGGCAACGTTTCTACATTTTTTTTGTTTAAATGTTTTTATCGTCTGAGAACATGATGCTGTATTTATTTGAGGTTTTTGAAGCGACAAAATGAACAGGCAGCAAATTGGTGATCTATAGATTTTATGGTATTTTTTCACTTTCAGGCTTAATAGAAATTAGTAAAGACGATTCCCACATTTGGCGACTTGTCACCAACAAAAAGTTGCATCTTTTCATAACGTCCACCATATACTCAATTCTCGATATATCGATGCATGCGTATTCTGATAGTCACATGATTGTTTTAAGCCTGCTTGAATTGATTAATAACTTAAATTACAATGCTTTAAAATAATAATGTTCTCACATGATAACATGAAATTTGAGATAGCAGATTTCCATTTTTTATTCTTTATTTCAGTTTATCTTCTTAATAAATTTTTTATTTAATTTTCAATAATTACTATAGCATAGTCCATTTTTTAAGTTAAAATCATCAACAGGATGTTTTAATCAGTTTTATACATGCGACAATATAACAATTAAAGAAACAGATGCATATGTTCCTAAACATTTCCTTTTTCATGTTTTATTTTTTTCTTATAATAAAATTTATATTTAAGCTTCAATAATAATCATGCAATAGCACATTTTTTAAGGCGCAATTATTTGGTTTGTACACGTCTTGGAATTACTAATTTTTTTCCGATCAAAAGAAATGTTAAGGTTAAAAACTGTCCTATTCACAATAAATCGACAAGAAGCATTGAACACCATATGTTTCTTATCAATCCATCTTTGATATTTATAATAGTATACATTAAATTATTCTTCTCTAATTTCATTCTTTATAGACTTAGAAGGGAATATTTTCTTAAATGCATTTTATAATTAAAAAAATTAAAATTAAAGTGGTAAATAATGATATATTTTAAATATTTACTTGAGTTAACTATATTTGGAGATAAGTAATTTTTTTATATCCTTCTATTTAACGCGTTTAAATTTTTAAATCTTTTTTCATGGTCTAATTTTTATTTTCTCATATATGAATGTAGAGAAATTCTAAATATCGTTAAAAAAATTTGAACTCGAAATTTTATTTCATCTTTATGTTTTACTCCTCCTCAAGTTCGAAAAACACTTTTTTTGGAATATGTCCGTCTGTCTGTGACTAAGATAGCTCAAAACGTTACAGTTAAAATTTGCCATATAGTCTTTACATCAAATTTCCAGATTTCTATCAAATCCTGAATGAAACTTATTTCGAGGAAGTACGTCTGTCTTGCTGTTCAAATATAAATTAACACGATAACTACAAAACGAAGAGTGCTCGATAGATAATATTCAGTACACATATTTAACACCCATACCGTAAACATCCATCGAATTTTAATCCAAAGCCAGTAACGGGTCGACTGTCAGTCTGTCTATACTTTCAGAAGCATATAAAAGTGATAATTCAGAAAGGCAATAACTTAAATACATCAAATACATGAAATGAAAAAAAAATTGGTAATGGAACTTCGATTATACTTCGATTCGTACTCTTGTGTCAAATCTTTGTTCGAATTGATTGAGAAAAACGTGTCTAAAACAAATTAGATTTTCTGATACTATTAACAGCATACCATGGATTAATTGCCGAGAAATTCGTCAAATATCACGCAAAATTTTCATTAAAAATGCTAAAAAAGAAATTAAAATGTAACTTTCACTCGACAGCGTCATGCAAATCGTTCTATAGCCTACGTTTATGAGAGAAAGTATGAAAAAAATTTACAAGAACCAGTTAGAATACAAATAGTTAAATAATCATTTCAAGTAATAACTTATATATGTATAATTGCTAATGGTATTTTATTTGTTCCTTCCTTCTTCCTTTTCTTATTTTTAATTATTTCGTTTGATAATTCTTTTTAATTGGATCCTATTACTTAAAGGGTAAAGAGAGAAGCTTTTTTTCGAAGGATGGTAATTAGACTCCACAGATGGGCATCTTCTCGAAAAAAAAGCAATAGACTACCATTTTTTAAAAAGGGAGAAAACGTATTATTTTTTTAAAAAAAATATTTTTCAGGTGTTCACGTATTTGGAAACAGCTCTCCCTCACAGCCTTGGAAAAAGGTGAACGCAGCTAAGGAAATGTTCGAAGAAGTTATCTCCCGGCAGCCAAATGCTTCTCAAAAGGAGGAACTATTATCTGATATATTTCGAGTTCTCAGGAATGACACACTGTAAGCTATTTAATTTCTCAACAAACATTTCAAATTAATTAATTATTTCTACTTTTTCATATAAGATTTGTAGAAGAAGTATTGCAATCGTCGTAAATTCGAACTTGAGATTTTAACGATGTTTCAAGTTTTGGAACTTTTCCGAGTCTGAGAAAAGTATTTTTGGCATTATGTATCTTCTTTTGTGAACAGCCGAACACTCCACCACCACTTAAATGTAACAGTATAGACAGGATTTGCTGTGGTCGATTGTGGTCTTTAGCAATGTCCATTCTTAAATTGATCGAATTAATCAAACTGATATTCTCTTCGAGGCAATTGGCCCAGAAGTGGTCAATTACTGACCTCCTATTTCTCTACAAACTTTCAAACAATTGGCAAAAAAAAAAAAAAAACTCTGGCAGTTTTTGACATCATGTCCTTCAGAGTCCTAAGACTACCTACCATCAGTATTGAACTTATTTTCAACTTGCAGATGTTTTCTATGTTCGGAGATTCCTGTGCATTCCTTTATATAGAGGTAAACAGTACCTATTCCTCCACAAATGCATTTATTTTTCTGCATTATTCCAAATCTTTGGAAATATGCAGGAAATCTCACATGTCCCGATATAATTTGGATTACCAGTGAATGATATCTTCTTATTTTTATTTCTGAATTAGGAATAAAATCGTAACTTACTCTTCCTTTTTTTTTGGACAAACACCATCTGCCAAACCATTGTAGGTTAATTTCCTCTATTGATTATCATTATATATCTATCTGTCAGTGAAGACGTGAGCTCAAAAACGCTTTGAATTAAAGGGATATTTCTTATATAAAATTACGAATAAATCTGTAGATTAGTGTCAAATTTTAGACGGAATTCATTTGAAAGATGTGATCAGTATGATTCGAAAACTAGAAAATGTTCAGAACTAAGATGGAAAAATTTAATGCACATGTTTAATATTTAAAATTTTACACCTTTTTAAACATTTAGAATGTTCATTTTCTTATTATAACGATTTTCAAAAAATAAAGTACGTTTGTAAAATAATCAGCTTAAAAAGAGTTTTCCAACTTAAAGCTTAAAGAAAAATCCGTTAAAATTTTTAGTCTTATTAATATAGTATCAAATTTTTTCATCACATTTATTCGAAAAATAATTAGTACTAACTTGCCCTTTCGTCTCTGTACTTTTTATAAAACTCGCTATACTTTTTGTTGCAACGATGTTCCATTAAGCTTTTATTTTCTGAGACACTTTACTTAAAAAAAATAGTTATATTTATTCATATTTCATTCATTTTTTGTCATTCATATTTCATTTTTCAGTATTCATAATTCATTTTTCTCATAGACATTACCCTGATGAGCAGCTAGACCGTGACACAGAAGGAAGACCAGAAGAGTATGTGAAACAACTTAGTGCCATTTTTATTAAGCCAGAACAGGGAATTTACGGTTCAAGGTAATAAAGTTGTTCGTAAAGGCAGAAATGATTTCTTCGAAATCAGTTATTTTCAAATTAGATATAATTCCATAATGAGCTAATATGGTTCAATTAAAAATTATTTTCTTTTTTAATTGAAAGTATCCTTTGCTTTTTAGTAACCAATTTTGTAATTTTCGATTATAGGAAATTATGGATAGAATTTTAAATTTTTTACTACCCTATATTTCCACAATAATAAATCTTTTAGTGATCTTGCTTAGCAATAAATAAATTTTTAATAATGATATTAAATTGTAATATATTAATATTCCATGCTGATATTTTTAATCTGATTATGCCCTGTTTTTCTAAAGGTTTGAGAAATAATCGATCTTCGTGGATTTTAACAAGATAATTAACGACAATTCTAGAGCTAAAGTCTTTTTATAGGGTTAGCAATAAACAAGATTTCCACATCAGAGAGCTTTAGAATGTGTTCTGTTGGTTCATAACCGATAACATTTGAATTACAGATAATTGAAATGAAGCACTTGACATAGATTAAATATAAGTTTTTATTACCGAAATTCACCAATAGCTATAAAATAAAAGGTATTTATTTTTATATACTGAAAAATGTTAAATTCCATTTAAGTTACAGCTCATGCTTATTAGCTGTATTGTTTTGTTACTTCTCGATATCATTCTTCAGTGCTTACATTTCAAGAAAAAGCACTACAAGTAACAATGCTCTATCATAACCAGAAAAACCTTCTTACAGCAGTGAAAAACGTCTTATGAAGCGGATACGAAGAGGACCAATATTTGCATATTCCTTACGCAAGTTGATACCGAAATGTGAAACAATCGAGCTATTTGACGTTCTTCAAAGTGGAGGAAGGATGAAAGGAAATCTTCGAGTATCACTATATATATATATATATATATATATATATATATATATATATATATATATATATATATATATACAGATGATTCTATTTAAAATATTTACTACTTCCAGCTTATCAATTATGACCTCTAACACTACTCACACTTTTCGGGCCTCCACCACTTCACAGCTGTTCTTTTACTTTACACTTCACATCTCATCTCTTCACTTTATAGGCGGCCGGAACAGAATCATGGTGGCTGGTGACATGACAGTGTATATGCTAGTTATATTAGATACGAGGTATTTTATTATTGGAAAAATATTACTGCAGATTTTGCATTTAATCTCAATCAAATCACGCCTTTCCCTTTATAAAATATTTACAGGAAACATATATTGGTTTATAAAATATTTACAGGAAACAAAGAGATAGGAAAGGTTTGTAAAACATTTACAGGAAACACTGGGGAAAAAAGTGTAAAACCTTTCATGTCCCTGTGGTTTAAGGCTTACAAACCTGCTAAATTTTACAAACCCTGTGGTAAGGTTTGTAAAACCTTACAGCGACGGGAAAGTTTTGTAAAACCATTGTACTCCACTTTCTTTGCTGAAATGGTGGTTGATGTCCCTATATCTTGAACATTTTGTGGAATGATGAAGTCATTTTTTCCTCAATCGGAAAGTTAGCCTCCACAACTGTTTGAATTTTGAGCAGCGGAAAACTCTCATGTTAACCAGGAACAAAAACTGCTTCAAGCATTATTTTATAACTCATTTTATCTGCTGCAAATAATATTTCAGCATGATATGTATCGCATAGCGAAAAGTTCACATCGGCGCTTTGGACAGATCATGTAAAATGCATCCGGCAGTCAACGTGTTAAATAAAATATATACTTTCAAATTTGTTTGTGCTAAACTGATGTGAAAATAAAATAAAATCCCTATTTAGATGCATCTGCATTGCCCTTCAGTGTGAAAATTTTAAATTATATTTTTATTTCTTTCTTATACTGAAATATTAAAAATTATGTTATTTTTCTAGAACACACACAGTTATTCTCATCGATAGCCATGGACACGTCGATTATGTAGAGAAAACTATGAAGGAGCCCATCGATGTGACATCAAATATTTCTTGGGTTACCACACGAATGCAGTTTACCATTCAAGATTCAAGTAGAATTGTTTCACATCTGTGACATTCCAACTTTTTACTCGTATTTCTCGACTGAGCCATAATAAAAACAAGGCAAATTTTCTGATTCAGAAAGAACAATAAAGAGCAGAGAAGTACATCAGAGCAAAGAAATTACAGTCCAAAATTATATTTATTTTGTAATTCGCCATTCTCAACTTTTCTTCTCATTTAAAGTATGGAAAGAGTAGAATTCAAGTTCTGATGTCTGAAGTTAAATATATTTGTAAGTCTATACTCCACTTTGTATTTCAAAAAAATGTAAAGCATATAAATGAATATACTGGAGCATTTATACCGTTTACAACGTTTTTTTACGACAGAAAATAAAACTCCCTCAAATTAACCTTAAGAAAATCCACAAGTTTCGAAAAAGGGTCACTTCTCCTTTTCTTATAATTTAACAGTTGGTGTTCTTTAATATTCTTGACACATTAATAATAGTGTCATTTTATAATACAGTGATTTGAAGAATAATTTTTGTTCCATTGTCATCAGAAAAAATAGATAAATTTTCAAATCTAAGAAAATTAAAAATTTTATATGTGGAATAGAAGGCTTAATTTATTCGAATTCCTTTTTATGTTGATAATTCATAAACTTTATCTAATTCTTATATAATTTTAAAACACAAGAAATTCATTTATTTGAAGATTGAATACTTATAATTGTGATGCAGTTATGAATAATTTTTAACTGCATACTTTCAGCAATATTTACTTTACTAGGTTACTGGAACAAAAAGTTTCGAACTCTTTCTATTATAAATGTACTTTTAAAATTTAAAATTTTGAACCGATAATGTAAAAAAAGAAATTAAATAATACAATTAAAAAGTTTACATCATTTTTAAAATATTAAGAGATAAAAAAGGGTTTGACGAAAAATATTTCCTTAATATTAAAAATAAAGAAAGTTAATAAAGTTTCTGTCTTAAAATTCTCCGAAATTCGTTTCCAGTTAATAGTTGAATGTAACGCTTCCATTTTTAACTCAAAATAGCTAGAAATCTGTTTAAATATTTGCTTTTTAATAGTGCTTTACCGAACTTCTTGTCTGTCTTGCTGTATAAGTAAGATGCAAATATCCCTAATTTTTTTAAATCTCATTTTCAATTTTTTATAGATGTTTTTTATTACATTCAATATTTATAATGTAAGAAATATCGAATTGCATTTTCGAAAATGATACCATTTATTTATTCTTTATACAAATTGTATTATTAATAAAGAAATATAAATACATATAGTGACAAGGAAAATCTGATACTTCTTGTTGATGAATTAAATAAAAAAATATCATCAAAAATATTAAATATGCATATATAAAAATGTGTCATTTAACAATATGCATCTATTAACTATTTATAATAATTAAATCTTGGGTTGCAGCTTTGCTATTTGTATATTTTATTGTTATTTTGAATTTAGCATCATATATTTCTTTTATAGCTGGTTCTGTTTTTACGTAAAACTGCAAGCTTCGTATCTTATTACTGCTGTGAATTATTATTAACTTGTTTTGTTTGAAAAAAATAACATATGTTTGTTGCGTTTTAATTTATCGTTGTGTATGTATGAATTTGTTCAATAAAGTTCACTTTATTTTTTGTATATTCTTGTATTAGATCTATCTTCAAACTGCGGTGGTGACAGTTGAATCATCAATGATGATTTAAAGTATTTTAAAAACGGACATGAGCAATGGACAATGAAACCGTGAGCTTTATTTCAAATTTATAATCAGAATACAGAGTTTCGTATGCTATGGAGCTCGAATATTTACTTACTTTTCAATAAAGAAAAGGCATCGTTTTATGAAAAGAAACATAGCTTATGGTTTTATTTATTAATTAATTGATATTCGAGATGGGGTTGTGCGAACTTAAAATTATTTCATGTATAATATTTTTGTCATAAAAACTATTTTTGCGAAATATCTTACTATACAAAGCCATTTTAAAAGAAAAAAAAACAAGAACAGTAATAGAGGTTCAAAATATAAATGTTTGATAAGCAGAGGAGTACCTATAGCTTTTTTCATTTTAAAAATCTCCTGGTTGAAATTCTCTCAAATTAATAAAATTGAAATAAAAATTTTCCCCCAAAAAATCAGTATCGTTGAAAAAGTAAAATTTTTAATATGCTGCAAATTTTTTCCCGAAATAATTTTCTCTAAAATATCTGTATAAAAAGAGAAGAAATATTGGTTATTTTGTCTTAGTCAATATCTATATTATTTTGTCGTCAAATATCTATATCATTTGCCCCTAACAGTTTTATTTTTCCTGAAACCGTTCTCTTAAGTATTGTTAGATTTATTGCATTGGAAGAAATAAAATTCTGGTAAAAAGATGCGTACTTTTTTTTTTTGTAAAAAGAGGAAGAGCAGTTTAAAGCTAACTTAAATTTTAATGTGCTTAAATTTTTAAAATTGATAACAATGAAAGAAATACTAGTCAAAATTGAATACTGAAAATGTGTTTCTATGGATTCAAGGATAATTGAACTTTGAAGATTACACAAAATCTCAAGCTTGAATTTTTAGACGATTATAATATTTTATCTCTGCATACTTCGCTTACAAGAAAGCGACAGGAAAACCTTATGTAGCAGTTGTATTACTTTATCTTCTCTCGCGGACAATAGATGGCGATGCCTAATTAGATACGCATCCCAAAGTGCATTGTGATTGTAATGAAAATGAGACGATATGCTGTTCTGTTAAACTGTGCGCGTTAATGTATTGTTTTGCCTTCAGGTGAAATGTGAAATGTGATTGTTAAAGAAATGTTCCCCAAAACATACGTCCTGTTGCTTCCATTGCACGGATAATAATGATCTACATTCAATCATATTGGCGTCAAACGCTAAATAATTTCTGATGCAAATGATGAAATGAAAGTTAAAAGTGTCGTCCTGATAAAATAATCATCCGGAAATGGTTCATCAATATGTTCCATTGAGACAATGAAACGAAAGTGAAGTCGTCCCGACGATCGCAGGAACATTTACCCGCCAACAGAAATTATGAATCAAAAGTGAAACGTGTCGTTCTGACACAAGGCATAACTTTTGCATTCCCGAGAATAACTCATCATTCTAGTCCTCCAAATCAATCAGCATCTGCCACCTTTATGTGGTTGATGTTCTAAGGAGTATTTCAGCAATCAGTTTTAAATTATAAGCGCTTGTGTCGCTTGAGCGGGATGCTTCAACTATACCGATATGATTTTTTATTTATGCATCTTCAGCAAAAATCTGTATTTAAATCCAGTGAAGAAAGGTTTGTAGGTTTTTTAAAGGTAGAATGTAGATTTTTAAATTTACAACCCAAAAAAATTCATAAATTTTGCCTTAGTTGTTTCTGTTCAATCCCAGCAGACAAGTGTGAATAAAACGTGTATTTTTTATCATGTCAGAACATGATGTTATGTTGGGAATGAGGTAGACAAAAATCCGTAGAGGAAAAATAAAAAATAAAAACTGTACGCGAAAAATCAGCTTTTAATAACCCGTTGCCATCGCACAAAAGATCTGATTTTAAAAAAGTAAGTTAATGACTACAGCAAATAAAACCTAGGAAAATGTCATTTTGAGCACGTGATTACATGAAATGAAATGAAATAGGAAATGGGATATTTTTTTAAAACAATAAATACGAGCCAAAGTTTTTTTGAATCGTTTGCAATACTAAAGTGACTCCTTCAATGAAATAATTAAAATGAATAAAAATATAATTTAAATTTGCACGAGCACGGGGTGCTTGGCCGTTCAAGAAATGATGTTCCGGCATGATGCATTGAAATATGCATAGCGGATTTCATTTTAACTTTTTTTAGTTTAATTTCAATAGTATTCAACATTCTATTCGTTGACATACAACATTCCTTCATGATTGAATACACCAAGATTCTTCATCTTCGGTGAAATGTTTTACACAATTTGATGTTTATTCTACAATTATTTCTAAGTTACTTCAACTGCATGGATTATAATATTCTACAATCCACCACACTTAGATAAAAGAGTTAACAAGGACAATTTTAAATTTTAGTATAAATTTGCAGCTGTACCGAAGCAAATAGCCTTTTTTTGTTGCAGAGAGTTATATTTTAAATTAGGCTAGTTCCCTGCACTTGAAGTCATACTAGATAGAGTGTTAGTTAGATCAGTTATAGAACTATGTCTGTGTGTCTCAGATCAGAGTCCTCTATCTTATGACGATTATGATATACTGTCAATTCGATGTCAACGATTAGCTTTTCAAAAAATAGGTGATAAAAATATCATGGAAAAATTGAGAACAAGTCATCAAGATGTGTTTTAGCCCTTAAAGTAAATAAAATATCTTTGATACCCTTATTCTATAAGTCAGTTTAAAAAACATATACGGATTTCGTTCCCTCTGAACTCAAAAGAATCTCTTAGTTATAAAACATTATTTGATAATGATCCTTGGAATAAAGCTGAATTTCTTCTTTCGCAGCAAATTTGAATTCTGATGTTGATTTATCAGTTTTCATAAGATATAAAGGCTCTTACGTATTATATCGTCATCGCCTATGAGTTGCTAAACCGCCAATTATGGCAATCCGGCAATGGTGTAATCCGTTGATCTTTATCGCCAAATTTAAATGCGTCTCCATTGAGTCACTAAATCGTTGACGATCGTTGGTGAAGACGGTATAACACGTAAGTACCGATATAAATAGGTTTGGGATTATTATTTCTTTTAATCAAAAAAGAAGAGGCGCGTATTTAGAGCGTAGAGGCGGAACTTAGAACTCTTTCTATTCACAAATTTATACATGTAAAAAAAAGAAATCTTTTTCTTTTGATTGATGACTTGATTAGTGGCATTTTAATTTTTAAAATTCTTGGAAAAGATAGAGTATACAATATAGAAGTTTCTCAAATGCAACTAATTGATTCCTCAATTCTTCCATTCTTATAATGAGCTTGACTTCAGAGGAAAACTACGCAGACACTCAGAAATGTTGTTAAGCTGACAGAGGCGCAGGCAAACCCATTAAAAATGTTGGCATATTGCTAAAAAATGAATTAAAAAAATAGAAATTCTTTAAATTATAAAATGTCAGGGCATAGTCAACTGCCACTTGAAATAGATGAATTCCGGGTCCAATATGCTCTATTTGGTTGTTTTAGTGTTTATAACAAGTAATATAAAAAAGTTTTTTTAAAACAATTCCTACTTAGGTTAACAAAGAAAAAATATTAACTTTTAATTAAATAATTACAATTATTGTTCTCGTTTTCCACTTTACAATGGAAGGAGCAGTATTACTCTCGACATAGAGGGTTTTGTGAACAAGACAGATGCAGTAACGTCCACCACACACGGAGAGTCTACGGCTGGCGGGTTCGAACTTGCAGCCCAAGGGGTACTAATCCAACGACCTACCAGCTAGGCTATATCAGCCTAATAACTGCAACTAATATAAATAATTGGTCAAAAAATTATGCTAATTTTGAATTTTCAACGCCAATTAGGATTCAACTCCAATTGTGAAAAACGCGAAATGATTGAATTTTCTACGCCAGTTGGGGTAAAGCAATACAGATTAGAAATTTTTAATTGTCTTTTTTATTGTATTATTTTGATTCAAAAGTACTTCAAAAGGAATTCGGAAACCCCATTAATTAATAATGTTTAATTTTAAATGCATCAAACATTAAGAAAGTATACAGAATCGTTTGAAATAATCAGTCGAAAACATGTTAAGCCTAACCTCATTAGCGGAGGGTGAGGAAAGGATTTTTGGCGAGAAAGTTAGTTTTTAATCAATTAATGAAAAAAAAGAATTAATATTTGAAAAAACTGTATTAATATCAAGTGCCATCCACTACAAGTTTAAAAAATTGTATTTGATCTTGAGTGAAGGAATAAAAAAATTGTTTTAATAACGATTGAAAATTTGAACAAGATATATATATGTATATAGAGAGAGTGTGAGCTAATAGTAGGAATTGAAAAACAGATTATTTACTTCAATTGTATATAACACAAACTCGAAAATTGCCCAGTCTTGAGATGTAATAAATAAATTGAAGCATATACATTGTCATAGTTACTAAAATAAAAAATTACTAAAATTAAATAAAAGATTAAAATGAAATCTGCCATGCATATTTCCATGTTTCATGACAGAACATAATTTTTTGAACGGCCAAGCACCGCGTGCTCGTGCAAGTTAAATGATATTTTTATTCATTTTAATTACTTCATTCAATGAGCCACTTTAGTATTGCAAACGATCATAAAAAACTTTGTCTCGCTTTTATTGTTTAAAAAAATATCGCATTTCCTGTTTATTTCATTTCATATATTCACGTGCTCAAAATGACATTTTTTTGCGTTTTATTTTCTGCAGGCATTAACTTATTCTTTTAAATCAGAGCTTTTGTAAATGCAATAACAACGCGTTATTAAAAGCTGATTTTTCAAGATGGTCGTGCAGATAATAAAATTTCAATTTTTCGCCTACGCGTTTTTTTCCAGCCTACGGATTTTTGTTCGCCACAAATCTCATTCCCAAAAACAGCATCATATCCTGATGTGATAATAATTGATATGTTAATCAAATTTAAAATACATAAGGAAATTTAATTAACCAGCTATTAAAAGTGTGACTTTATAATGACTGTGTAATGTCTAAGATTTCCGATATTTGATTAAGTGCCGAAACCCGGCACGTGTACTATGCGCTGGTTACGCCTTGATCGTGTTTGATGCATTTTTAATGTAGTTGTTTTTTTATTTTAAGACAAGAGAAAATCGTTATGCACCCTATCCTTTGCTACTGTGCATATCTATGATAATTTCCGACTTAAATATTATTATTAATTCGTTTTCTTAAAAACATTTCTAGCATTTATTTTCTGACAAATGTATAAGAAGTTTGATACAGATCATATAGTACCGAAATAGTGAAAGTAGTTAGTGAGTAACAGAAACTCAATTAATTAATAAGTTTAATTAATTAGATAAATTTTATGTTTCCAATAATCTTTAATTATCTAGCTAATATTATTGTAATAAATAAAAAAATTAGTTCTATATGTAATAATTTAAGCCTTTTTTTATGTACTTTTACATTAAAATAATATTACTTGTACAATTTAGAATTTTGGAATATATACAGAATGTAGCTATAATAGCAAAATTAATACTTCTGATTTACTCTCATAATAGAATATTGTATAATTTTAATGCTGATATATATGTACACAAAATGTTCCATAAAAGATAATTTTTATACTTGAGATTCCAGCAATTTTGTTCTAAAAAATAATTCTTTTTCTTTTGGACTTGTAGCACGTTTTAATTGGGTAAAATTTCCTTATTAAAAATATATTTGCATTAAATCAAAGTAAAATCATAAGAGAATAATCTTTATATTGGTTTAATAAAAAATTAACCATTCAATAGTGAATATTTACAGGTGGCTATCAATATAATGGAAATACCTGTGAATTAATGTGTCATTTTTGAATGCGCTTTGTAATTCTTAAAATATAATGACAGCCAATAGTTTTTTTAAATATAAATAGCGATCTATATATTCTTGAAGGGCGTGTTAGCTTTCTGTAATTCTAATTTTCCTTCGAGGGAAATGTATACGAATTTTAAACTGAATGAAAGCTAATATGATTCGTGAAAACAGATAATCGACGAATTGAAAAGGATAAGAATTATCCTTAAATGCTGAATTTTTATCAGTGGAAGAAATTATTTATTTTTAATAATTAAAGAACTATCGTAGCGCTTTAAAATTACAACGGACATTGAGTATAAGGTAAATCATATCTTAAATAACATTAATCGTGAACATATTTATATGATATTTTAGTCCGTCTTTATGATCGTATTCATATTTGATTTGGTTTATTCTTTGTTGGAAATATACTTGCATCTTGATTAATCGATTTGAAAATGGGCATTTTAACCAACATCTGCTGGAAACTTCCTTTGCGAAGATTAAATCATATTTTTCTTCGTATGTGATCATTATATTTTGGTAATAATGACCATTCCATCAAATTTTGTCCTAAATTAATATTAATGTTCCATTAACAATTATTGATTTGAATAGACAGTGATTTACCTTTTCAGCAGCTGTCTTTTATTTTGAAAGTCATGCCCTTTTTTTTTCTTTTTCCTTTCTTTTTTGTTCCTTTTTCTTTTTACTTTTTTGTATCCGGGGGGGCAAGCTTGAGAAGCGATTCCATATTCTAGATATCCTTAAGCTCGAAAAACATATTTTTTTGGATAATGTCTGTTTAAATGCTTTTGAGCTATATAACTCAAAGCTGCTTCAAAACGTTTGAAGGCATAGTAAACAAATGAAGTTTCGTAAATGTTCTTTACATCAAATTTACAAATTTCTGTTAAATTTCCAACGAAAATCATTTATTGGAATTCTGTCTATCTGATTTACCCAGCATGACTGTATACTATTTCTACCGACCCAGGGGATCTAAGTAGGCGAAATTTGTTGCACACACGTTGCAACTAACTGTAGATTTGAGCCAAGTTTTGAACCAAATTCATTTATTGAATGCTATAGAAATTTATCATCTGTTGGTCTGAACTTTTGTATGCAGATAAATCTGTTATCTCAAAAGCCATTGACATAAATGAATGAAATTTAGTATTGCATCTTTAGATTGCTGTTGTACTTCAGTCACAAATTTTAATTTTAATCAGTCTGAAATGAGTTCTGAAATGTATTATCGGTTTTGTGCTTTTTTTACATCAACGCAACGATTACTCGGCATTGATATCCATCTAATAGGCTCTTTTGTTTGCATTGTTCAACAACCGTATATGGTTATCACACAATTATTGATTTTCTTTACTATTAAACTGCGAAGCACGTCCGGAATTCTGAAAATAAAAATCTGAGTATTTATGGGATTTACGGTCTTGCCCAAAGTCCAGAATTTTATGCGAGGGAAGGAATTAAACTTTTATTTGAAAGCATACGAGAAAAATTTGTGGGGACTATTCTCGTTTATTTTTTTAATACTTTAATATTTTTGTCGTAAATTTTTTAAATCTGATCTAGGTATAGGATATTGCTTCATGAAATAAGAAGAACTTGAATCTATTTTTGGCTGTTAAACGGACCGAACCTTATTTTCTTCTTTAAAAAAATTGATTTATTCGTTTATGGTAAATATCACTAATGGTTGCTTTGATTTTTGTTGTTGTTACTAATGGCACTTGCAATGGATAAGCACGCTGACGGTTGTCAGAGAATGTAAGCCGAATGAACGTCTCTTATTTTGAAGTAGCGCCAACTAGGGCCAAGAGTACGACTTAGCTACTTCATGCATCACATCCGCTTGCACAACTTTTTTTTAAAGGGAGCTACATTCACGCACCTCCTACAATATATATATATATATATATATATATATATATATATATATATATATACTGTCGAATGACAACAGTTAAATATAGACAAGACATGCTGAATACTTCATTCATTTAATATTTTTACAGTTGTTCTGAATCAAATATTTCGCTTAGTTAATTAATGCAGCAACAAAATATTATAGAAAAGTTCTGAAAATATTAAGCCAGGGCATCAAAGAAAAAAAATAAATCCATAGAATCATATAAAAAAGTCAAAGTTCAAACAAAAAATATAATCAAAGTAAAAAGTAGTCTTACAAGATAGAAATCGTAGTAAGACTTAAGATTAATGTACGTTTTCTCGTCAAGCACATCAAAATGTTACGATTGTCCAAAATCACTTTAAAAGTCTGTAATCTTGCGTGTATATCGGAAATACTAAAACTAACTTTAAAAGTACTAAAAAAATTACTTTTAAAGTTGAAATCGAAAACTGTCACGATTGTATTTCGTGTGAAATCACTTAAAACTTTTTTGAGTTTTTGCGCCCGTATATTAATTTAAATTCTTGCCATTATCACTATGACCTACTTTTGGAAATTGATTCTAATATCTTCCAAAGCAATTATCTTATAAAAAGTGCTTTTCATTTCATCTTAAGACTAAAAATATATACCTTTTTATTGACATAAATTTCATTTTTGTAAAAACTTACATTTAACATTAATAGTATTTTTAATTCACTATGATACACTAAGAGAAACAAATTAAAAAAATATTTAAACTTACAATCAAGGCATTCATATTAATAACTAGGATAAATGTTTTTTCATGAAATATATTCCATATTAATACTTTAACAGCCTAATATGTTAAAAAACTGGGCGGACTTTTTGATTACCAAAGGTGGCAAGTTTTATAAAACTTCTATCCGATTATTTTGCTTTTTCAATTAATTATTAACCTTTAGCTTTAATTTTATAAGTGCTAAGTATCAGAAATCTTTACAAAGGTACTTAAAGATCACTTTCCTCTAATGATGATGTTTACATTGCGACTGTAATTATTGAAACGACTTGCGTAATGATACTGAACACGAAAGACGACACATTTCGCCTGATATTCCATATTATTTTCTGTCTAACAATGAATTGGATCCCTTATTTTGGCTTTGCCATTTTATATTTAAATTGTATATCTATGATCCGTGTTTTCATCGTAATGGAGCTCACCCCACCTGCTTAGTTCTCATGACATCATTATATTCCGTAAGAGCCTAGAAAGCCTTAGTTCTCTAGATTATATAAACATGTGCCCATTTTCTTTAAAGATCATTAAAAAAGTCTTCCTTATCGATCTGTCAGAGGTAAAAATCATATTTATATTTGGCTCATATGAGTTTTTTTGTTTGCTTTTGAGTGCACATTGCATTGTAATCGACTTCTTATGTTCTCTGGATGTTTTGAACGTTTCCCCTCGACATCAAATGTTCGTGACGGTGTTCGTTTATGTGTTCATTTTATGATAACATTTGTGGAAGAGCTTTTAAAACCTGTTTTGGACTGAAAAGAATTTCCAGAAGTATACATCGGAAATATTACTCAAAAGAAGGTTAGCCGCTGATAAATTAAATATATATATTTCGTTCAATCATCTGAAAAATTTAACGATATATTATAGTCGAAATTGTCATATTTTTTTTAGAATTAGTTAAAAAGTAATTATATTAAAAAGTTTAAAAAGTCAAAAAGTCAAACTATTAAAATAATCCTAATTATTAAATAAAATACTCCAATTAGAACTCGCTAAAGCTACAAAAATAAAAACAAAAAAAATTACATACAAATCATTCCTAGGAGAAAAAAAAACTGAACATTATAGTGTATAAAAATAAGAAGAAAAAAGGAATAGAAACTTAAAAAATAAAAATAATAATAATGAAAAAAGAAACTAGGCCAGAAAGTATTGTCAAGTGTCATTGTCCAGCAGAACTCTAAGTATTTCCGATTTTTTTCTCTGAAGTGTCTATCAATTATTCAAAAATTAGCCCCTTAATCTCTCATACTTCTAATCAAATTTCAAAAAGAAATGCATAAGGTTTGTGAATCCTGATATTACATTAATTTCAAATAAACTTTTGTCGAAGAAAATTACTTCTTTAATTTATTGATATACATTTAATTGATAAGGAATTTTTTAAAATATAGCTTACGACAGTTGCAGTTTTAATACTTTGATTTCAGTAATTTTTTTTCTTTAGTGATGATAGCAGTCGAGTCACTTGTCTACTTTTGGATCCGATTTCTATCATTTTTCGAATGTTTTATAATTTCTTATAGATTTCTTTAATATAATAAATTATTGCATTATTATTGCAATGATTTTTGTTATGTAATTAAACTATTTATTTTGTAATACCAGGAATGAAAATGCTTTTATTTTTACAATTTCCTTTTGGATTTCAAATAAATGAGAAATTGACAATTATGACTTTAAAAATTGGGTAAGTTTCTCTCTTTTTTCTATTTTCTGCACTCAAAATTTCCTCTTGGCTTTTGGAGTTTGATCTGGTCTGTTGCTAGTACAGATTGAGAATTTTAGCCTTTAATAGATGGAGAATTTTAATCTCTAGTCTAAAATCCAATTTTGATTGATTGTTTAGTAAGAATTCTAGAATTCGTTATGGGGATTTTATACTCATAAAAACAAATTAATTATTTTGATGTTTAATATTTAGAAAAGAATTTCTAATACTTTATTTTAATATTTCATGCAATATTGGAAATACAGAATTTAAAATTAGAGTAATTTTATAATTTTAAATTCTTTATTTCATATATTGCATAAAGAAAATATTTGTGTAATCAGGATTCTACGACGATGATCAACATATCTTAAACAAAATAATAAATTATGAAAATTTCCTTAAATTACTAAATAATATATAATTTTGTTAATTTTTGCATTGTAATTAATTTTTCTATAAAATTTGCTTCTTTTTTCTCCTTTTTTTAAAATTTTCACTTCACACCGGGGAAAAATTATTAAAAAAATTCTAAAAATATTTAAGTTATGTTTTTATTTTAATGCCTTATCCCAAAACAATTATATAATTTTGTTTTGAAAAAATTTATTATTTTATTATTAAGCATGGAAAAATTGTTAAAAAAATTCTGGAAATATTTATGTTATTTTTTTATTTCAACATCTTATCACAAAACAATTATTTAATTTTTTTGAAAAAAATTAACTTAATATAAAGGTTAATTGTTTTTTTACCATAGAAACTGCAATAAAGTAGCTATTCCGATGTATAGTACAATTTAAGATAAGATTATTTAAGGTATCTATAATACTAGAAGCTGAAGCAATATCAATATTAAATGCAACTCCTGTAAATACCATTTGATTTCAACCAAGCGACATTTATGAACTTACTAAACTATTCTAATTTTCTATAGATTATGCCAATAACTTCCACATATGAGGATATATAGAACAATTAGGATACTAAAATTTAAATTATTGAAGCATTAAGTACAGAATAATTCAAGTTTTTAAAATTTAATTTTGGTTTAAGACAGTAAAATTTCTAATGATTCTTGATACCTACACTTAGAATTGCAGGTTCGATTCGTAAGAGGGTACAGTCATTTTACAAACGTTCGAATACATAATATTATATATAATGACATTATGCCGTATATTGTGAAATATTACCATGCATTTTCTCTTCCTGCAAAATATAAAATGAATTCTATAATGAAATTGAGATGTCGTAATTGGTGTGTTCCATATAAATACATATTGCTACCTTTTGCGAACTCATCATACAATGATGGAAGCATCATGATACCTCTTTTTTGAATAAAGTACCGCTTATATTGGGTTCCTGACTCAAGAGTTGTCTTTTCAAAGATACTCTATAAGTTAATACAACCTTAGTCAGAATTTCTGCCAACAATGAAAAAAAAGGCACTTTTGATGATGCTGTACAGGTCAGTATGATCTATAGTTACGAAATTTATCACTGGCTAGTAGTACCCGCACGGAGTTGCCAATGGAATTGCATTCAAGAAGAAAAATTATCTTTAAGTCTAGCCTCTACCTGATATGACATCTGCTTATTACGCAACATCAAACAAACATAAAAATACGTTGAGTTTGGATCTTTCTTCTTTTTGGCATACTGAGATTTGAACCACTTTTTAAAATCAGAAGTAAACGAAGAAATGTACCACATATGCGTACCGCAGCTCTTACTATTTGCACATGCGCAGTTTGAGGTTTTCATGCATGCATGGATAAGTTAAAATCGCATTTATAAAACTTCCCTGTTTATTTTGATGTGATTTTAATGTACTAAAACCTTCCCCAAATAAATGCTCTACAAAATGGCATAAATATTTCCAATATCCGTTTACTTTTTCTCGAGTTTTTGTGGTTCCAACAGGCGCTTTCAGGAAACTTCATTTTATGCTGTGTATAGATATGCTCTGTAAATCGAAAATATACACTTAGGAGCAAAAGTTTTAAATTTGAATAACTTAAAAATTAAGCTAGATTTCAGATTTTTACGTGATAACTAAAAAATCTGGATTTTTTTAATCATTTTAAAATTAAAAAATAATTTTATTAATAGTATTACTTTAATTTTTGTGAAATTCTTTTTTGAATGTTTCAATTTAAAAAAACTTTTTGCACTTAGTTTTAAACAAACGATTTCATTTACTCAAACCACTTTGATTGTTTTGCACACGTATAATCACAATATTTTCTTCCCTTTTTGAAAGACAAGGAAGGCATATTCTACTAATTATATACGTAACTACTGATTATTTTCTACGAGTACTAATTTAGTTCGAATACTACTGTTTACGTTTCTCTTCTACTAATTATAGTTTCTGGAGGAAATAGAAAATGAACGTATAACTTAAAAAAAGATAACGTATAATTTGAAATAGTTTATTTATATAGACTTTTAATGCAAGCATGATAGACTTTAAATGAAACTTTATAATGGAAACAATAGTTTCTATTAGGAAGCTTTATGTTCATAATGAAAAGAACGGGTGTAGAACTATTGTATTTGATACAGAAAAGTAATCATGAATCTAAGATATAAACAAAAGATTTAATAACTTGAAATAAACGACAACAAATAGTTTTAGCAAACTCTTTGGTCGACAAAGTCAGTTCTTATCTAACAAATGTACATGATACAGTTGCTCAAAAAATAGAGAGTAAGCCTTACTTTTACTTGATATATCAGACTTTCAACACAAATAACACATTAATAAGAAGTCCAAATATATGTTTATTTTTTCACATAACAAATGGTTTAATTTAAAGTAAAAATAATGAAAAATCAACATAAAACCTATAAACTGAAAAATATAAGAAGCATTTTAAATAAACATTAACTTTAAATAAACATTTGCCTCAAAAAATTGAGAGTACACCAACGAAATTTTTGTAATATTGAGAGAAGAAAGAAAGTGTAAATATTTAATTGCATGTCATTTGGTTTTTATAATGACTTTTAGACGTCCTTGTACTGATTCGACTCATTTTTGGTGGTATTTGAAGATATTTTATGCATTCTTCTTGCTACAATTGTTTTAAATAGGATTTGTTTCTAATTGTGTATTTTTGAATCACTATTTTGAATGAGTTCCACAGGTATTCAATAGCATTGATATCTGTGTACTGTGGTAGTGTGTGTAAATGCTGTTTTCAATGAAAAAACACCATTATTTTAGCATTATGTGCATTTGGGGGGGGGGTCATTGTCCTGCAGGAAAATGTAATTTCCATCTGGAACCAAATGTTTTGCTTTTTCTTTCAGATTTCTATGATTATATGGTTCATCCAACTTGCTGCAGAAATTTCTGAAATCATAGTCAGAAATATAAGTGCTGAAATTTTGCAAAATGTCATTAGACAAATTGGGCATGAAAGTCAAATTATTAGAGAGAAACCGTTCATCAGATTGCAAATTCAGAAAAAAGAGTTTGAAGTTTTCAAAAACTCATCAATTGAAGACCAATACCTTTTAGAAAAAAGTTAAACTTATTGATGAAAGAAAATTCAACATTTTTAACAGTGACAGCCGTTACAACGTATGGAGAAAGCCTAATACTGCTTTGGATTTAAAAAAAATTATGTTTTACAGTTAAACGTCGTGGTGATTCTATCATGATTTAGGGTGGTATGGCTTCATCCGATATAGGAAATTTATTTCTAACTGATGGCATTATGAACCATATCGTTTACTTAAATATACTTCGTAGCAACCTTAAGGAAAGTGCAAAAAATTTGTTTTTAGATGGAAATTACATTTTCTTGCAGGACAATGATTCCAAAAACAATTCACGTAACGCTAAAATAAGGGTGTTTTTACATTGCAAACAGCATTCACACACAGTACTCTGATATCAATGCCATTGAATATCTGTGGGACACATTCGAAATAGGGGTTCAAAAACGCAAAATTAGAAACAAAGCTTATTTAAAACAATAGTTGCAACAAGAATGGATGAAATATCTTTAAATACCCCCAAAATTGTTCGAATCAATGCCAACACGTCTAAAAACCATTATAAAAGCCAAAAGATATGATATTAACACTTTCTTTCTTTACGAGATATTACAAAATTTTTGTTGGTGCTCTCTCAATTTTTTGAAGCAAAAATCTGTTAATGCTTATTTAAAATACCTCTGATATTTTTCAGTTTAGAGGTTTTTCGTTGATTTTACACTATTTTTACTTTCAATTAAAACATTTGTTATGTGTAAAAATAAAAATATGTTTGAACTTCTGGTTAATGTGTTATTTGTATTGGAAGTCAGATATATCAAGTAAAAGTAAGGTGTACTCTCAATTTTTTGAGCGATTGTATATCAATTAACTGTTTTTAAAGCTTTACAATTTCAATTTCTTTTAAAAGTTCTTTTCAGTTTTCATTAGATAGAAGTTATAGAATTTAATAAACAAGGAAGCACGAAGAGCTAATTAATTATCATAGATATATAGATTTCCTTTACACGAAACATACATTGCTGCCTTTTAAAATTAAAGAATCAATGAAAATTCAAAGGCTTCCTCTTTAATTTGAATTCGTAAAAATTTTAATCAAACGAACCATCTGTTATTTTACACAATTATTGCTTGGCTTTATTAAACCAATAATTCAAAAAATAACATTTAAATTAACTGGAAAAACTAGAATGTCATTTTTTACGATTTTTTTTTATGTAGATACATACAATAATTATTTAAAACATCCAAATCGAAATTCTTTGTGTCAGAAATAATATTTTTATTATCAATTTTTTGCTTTTGCCAAAACAGATGGCTGTAAATATCAGAATCGTTTGGCAGCAATATGAATTGATATGAAGTTCTTTTATGGCTAAAAGAACTCTAATCTATATGAATAAAATCCATTGATAATTTTTTATTAGAATTTTTATTATTGCTCTTAGATATTTTTCATATTTCAGAATAACGTTATGTGTTAACATTCTAAACACTCTCGTATTTAAAAATCCCATATAATTTATTTTAAGCTGAAGATATTTATTCTATCTGGTTATTTAATTATTCATTTATTTATCTGTGAATGGCAACTAATATCTAAAAATAAAGTTCTTAAATAATGATTTCTACCACTTTTGTTTTGAACTTATCTATCAAATAAAAGAAAATTACGTTAGTTAGTTTATTGTATGTTAAATCAGAAAAAATGAACCATTTTTTTCTTTTGTGGTTTTTACATGACTCCATATGATTTTAGGCATTCTAGAAGCTTCAATGTAGTTTGCAATAAATTTTGATCGGATATTTTTTTCAAAAATATTAGATATCAAAGTGAAAAATAGGAATAATATGCATTTAATTACAGATATTAAATTAAAATTTGTGACTTCGATTATATTCATGTCAGTCTAGTCTCTGCTCCCAAATTTCCAAGTGGCATCATTTCATACAGTAAAATTTCAAGTTAATTTGTTTTTACTATTTTATATTATTTTGATATAAATTTGACTTGATATCGATAGTAAATTGATTTAATTCCTTATCTATATAAAGTCATGAGTAAATATTAATCATTAAAAATTTTACCTTGTGATTTATTCTAAATATAGATAAATGAATTCTTTAGGTGATTCATATTGTTGGATAAAAAATAAATAAAAATCGTAATTAGTTTTTTAACTCATCTGAATTAAGTATTGATTCTATAAGTTCATATATCATTATTAAAGGTTATATTAGAATCAAGTATTATAATAGTATCAATAAAATTCTAAGTGATGAAATTTAAAATGACAGCATGACAAGTAAATTTTTAATTTGAGCGAATTCTTTTTTTTTTCTTTTCTGCGCATAAAATTGAAATAAATAACGAATTTTTGCTTTTTAAGAATGCTGTTATTTGAGGCGTCATGTTTTTATTTTAATCTTCCTTAAAGGTATTTATAATTAAATAAGACTTTGCCTTAATGAGAGGTTGGATTATTCTTTCGAGACAGGAACTGAAATTACTACTTATTATCATATACACTGAAGTGACAACAGTCGTGGCATAGCAATATGCAAATATACAGATGGCAGTAGTATCGCAGCGAAAAAGTATAAATGCGCAGTTCGTTTTCCAGAGCTTTCATTTGTGTTCAAGTTATTCATGTGAACAGGTTTTTCGCGATTTATGGCGGCACGACGAGAATTAACAGACTTTGAACGTGGAATGTTAGTTGGAGCTAGACGCATGGGTCATTCCATTGCGGATATCGTTAGTGAATTCAACATTCCGAGATCCACAGTATCAAGAGTGTGCCGAGAGTATGAAATTGCAGGCATCCCATCCCATCATGGACAGTGCAGTGGGAGACCACCTGCACTTAACGACCGAGACCGCCGACGTCTGTGTAGAATGGTCAATGTTAATAGACACGCTTCCTTGGGCTATGACAGCAGAAGACCGACTCGAGTGCCTTTACTGACAGCACGACATTGCCTGCAGCGACTCTCCTGGGCTCGTGAGCATATCGACTGGTCCCTAGACCAGTGGAAAACCGTGACGTGGTCAGATGAGTCACGATTTCAGTTGTTACGAGCTGATGGTAGAGTTCGAGTGTGGCGCAGACCCCACGAAATCAAGGACCCAAACTGTCAGCAAGGCACTGTTGAAGCTGGTGGTGGCTGCATAATGGTATGGGCTGTTTTTACATGACATGGACTCGGTCTTCTGGTGCAACTGAACCGATCATTGACTGGAAATGGTTATGTTCAGCTGCTTGCAGATTACTTGCAGCTATTCATGGACTTCACGTACCCACACAACGATGGGATTTTTATGGATGACAATGCGCTATGTCACCGGGCCAGAACAATTCGCGATTGGTTTGAAGAAAATTCCGAACAATTCCAGCGCATGATATGGCCACCTAGATCACCCGATATGAGTCCCATCGAGCATTTAAGGGACATCATCGAAAGGTCCGTTCGTGCCCAAACTCCTGTACCATGCACACTTTCATAATTATGGACGTCTATACAGGCAGCATGGCTCAATATTCCTGCAGAGGACTTCCAACGACTTGTGGACTCCATGACACGTCGAGTTGTTGCGCTTCGCCGGGCAAAAGGAGGACCGACACGATATTAACAGTCATCCCATGACTTTTGTCACTTCAGTGTAGTACTTTTGTTAAAGGCACTAGAATATTTATGCAATTTATGTAAACTAAAATATTTTTATGAGCTTACGTTTAAAATACAAAAATTGAAATCTACTACCGAAAATTTCAAGTATTCCACATACATTATTTTAATGTCGCCTAGTATAAATTCGACATAAAAACATCATGTTGTCTCATGACTCATATTTCACAATCGCCAACATTTAGAAAATCGATAGTTTTTGAACATCTCAAAATCAATCGGGTTCTAAAAATCTTTTTCTTCAGGTCAGATTTTTTTGTTAGAAATTAGTTGAAACTGGTTTTAAATAATCACAAGATTAACAAATTACACATAAGTTTATAGTTAGAAAACGATTTTTTTATTTACTGGTTTTAAATTATCACGTAATTAGCAAATTAAGCATGCGCTGATATTTAGAAAACAATTTTTTCCCCATCTCAAAAATCGTTCGAGCTCCTTATTTTCAAGCCAGAATTCTTTTTCCCAAAAATCCGATTTAAACTGGTTTTGGAATGATCACATAACTATTGTCAGCTGATAGAAAAACGATTAAAAAAAATATCAAAATTGTTTGAATTTTAAAATGCAGCTTTGAACAATTATAATGTCTCTTAAACATTCTAACTAGGTTGCAAACAATGATTTAAATTTTTTTAAAGTTGCTGTACATCTCTTGTTCATTAACTTAACTTAAAGATATTGTTTTCTTCCCATGCTGTAGGTTTTAAGCTTTTAAACCAATTTCTCTTTCCAATTATTCAATTTTACTCAAATTTTGCAGTTTTTAGGATGAAATAATTGAAGATCATTATATAGTCTCTGATATTTGAAAAATATTGTGAATGAACTACACTTAAAGGAATCATTTTCATTGAGAAATGTTAGAGTCGATACTAGATAAAAGTTATTTGTAGGATAGACTTCATTCGTTTTAGAATGTTTGATAACATGCGTTTGAACAGGTAATCAAACATTTCCTATTAATTAAATTTATTAAATTATTATCAAAAAATAATAGTTTAATAAAATTTCCTACTTTGAAAACAATTAAACTATTATCATTTTCTACATAATAATAGTTTAATCTCACCAAATTAACTAGTCTCATTGATTTTTTTCATTCGTTATTTGGTATTTTAAAACAATTAATGTCCAATGTACACTATTAAGTGTGATTTTGAATTAGACGAGGAGGGGAACAGCTTTTTAAAGCATAGTAAGTATAATTGCGACTTTTTCTCAACCTAAAACCTTGTTTTCATTTTATTTGTCTCATGAAGGCAATTTTGAGTTCGATGTATCATTCATTCTTAACCAATCTGAGAAAAAATTTGAGAAGTAAAACAGAAAATTGGTAAAATTATTTTCTTCACATTGTGCTCAGTTTAAATTACAGCTACAATTATTCAAGCTGAAAGTTATTAAATTTTATTATTTACTTTTGTTGTATTAAGAAAAAATTTCTTCAACATGGTACGTTTTTTAAATGCCTCTTTATTTCTGCCATTCTCTAATATTTTCTTACAGATTAATTTTTTTTATGGTTATATTCTTATTACTTTTTTAGACATGTCAAGCCTCAAGAAAGGGCAAGGAAATCACTAAGTGATGGTACAATAGAGAGATCTTTAGATTTTGTCGAAAGTGTCTTTATAAATTTTTTGACTGCTGTTTCTAAAAATTGCAGGAAGTTTTAGTAACGAAAATACATTATTCCTTTCTTAATTCTCGCAATACACTACATTTGACCATTTTAAAGCAGCTGAAAATTGATCAACAGTTGAATTTCGACTTGTATATTTACAAATATTCCACATTTACTGATATGCGCATATGTATACATTTGCAAACGATGTTGTAATAATTGCAAATGATAATGCTCATAAATCATGAAGTTGTTTTCAGAGTAGACAGAATTTGTAACTTTTTTACCTTCTTTTCGTTTTTCTTAAATTTCTAAAACTGAATAGTTGATGATTATAAATGCAATTTTAAGGCTAAATTTAATCAAGCTATTTGATCTGTCAGTAAGAAACTTTTTTGTTCTTTACTGATAAATTTACTTTGGTTGTATAATTAGCGGCATGAAAGTCCTCAGTTGCCTTTAATATGTACTGTCTTACATAAAATACAATGGAAATTTTCTAGGGGGATCATCCTCCCTCTAAGCAAAATCGTTACTCAAAGAGATTGATAATATTGAAAGGTTTTATTTTCGGAAAAATAAATGCGAAAGAAAGGAAAATTTAGTGACTAAATGAATTTTAAGACACAACTAAAACAATAAGTACTTTATCCTACAATTACGAAGCAATCGGTAAATCTTTTTGACATATTTATTTCATTATTTGGAGCTACAAAATTTATTTTTTTTTCTTTTTCTTTTAAAATCACATGTTTTTTTCAATGACATTTTTTATTTGTATTCTTTTGAAAATTATAGATTCGGTTAAATTTTTTTCTAGATTTCCAGTTGTTGTAAATCAAAGCATCTATATGTTGTTCTATGTAACAAAAGAAACTACATTCAGTAATAATAAAAAACACAATGTTAGTATATAATATGGCCTCTTTCTTGCCATATTATCTATTTTATTAAAGAAGGCTTTTCAATCTGCTTCTTTTTATTTTAGTTTGCAAATTATTAATTTTGATTTGATTTTCAATGATGTTATTTGTAAATGTTTGTTCATTGTTTGTTCATTTTTCTACACCCCACCCCTATTTTTATCAGTAAAGGAGTCTCTTAGAGATGATGAAGACAGATTTTATTGGAATGAACTAGCTACCATTCCTGCCTTTCTCCAGAGCTCAGGTGAGAGGTTCCTGACTGGAAGTTATTTTAATATTAACTTAATTAAAAATTCTAATGAACTAAAAATTCTGTTACGTTGAAAACTAGTAATTAAAAGAGCTTCTTTGAATTGTTTTATTTTTTGTGCACTAAATATTAAGCATATGAAAAAAATGCTATGTAATTATACTATATTTATATGCACTTATAAATGGTGCATAGAACTGATTTGGAAGCCAGAAACAGATTTAAAAAACTATAAACGATGACAAAGCAAGGTAAAGAGGTTCCCAAGACATGTTTTTAATTTTTGATTTCCTTGTCGTATTTGATCAACAAAAAATAGGATTAAATATAATGCTTTGTTTACGCTGTGTCTTCACTTCCCAAGACAGACTATATTTTTACACTTTCCGCCGTCCCACTGCGCCTCTAAGCTTCTTGCCTAGCAAATGTTATCTTTTATGTAATGTTATTAGAGACAAGTCATTTTCACTTCAGTGGTCAATGTTCATCAGAAAATTATTTCATTTTACTTAGAACAGCTTGAAACATTCCAAGAGATTTCAGTAAATAGACTTGCTTGAAGGGCGTTGAAAAAAATTAATTCAAAAAAAAGATAGGATGAATGAAAGCTGAATGTGCGTTTTTGACAGCTAGACAATAATTCTAAAGCTTTGGTTTGTTCGTGATTTATTGGCTTAATAAATGATTCTCAAGGAGAAATCAGAATACATATGGCGTTGATTTAAATAATTCTTTCGTAAATAAAATAACATAAAAATTTTAATCAATTAAAATTGTGCAATTTCTAATCATTATTTTATTTCCAGTTTGTTACACAACCGAAAAACTCTTTTCAGGAATTATTTAGACAACTCTTTTGGTTCCAGCTGTCATATGTACACGTCATTTTAAAGCTTTACAACAAATATTGAAGATAGATTTTGAAGTTGTAATTCTGTCAAAGAATGAGCAAGAATGATTGAAAAGACATACGTTCCACACCAAAACAATGCGTCAAACTTTGCCCATTAATGGATTTTATATTTAATATTTATTGATTAAATTAAAAAAATATCAGCAGAAATTGTAATACTTTTGTACGAATTTTTTCAAGCATGGAATTATAATAATACTTAAAATTAGTTCAAAATAACACCCTTGTACATTGTACAAATATGTTCTAATATTTTATTTATACAGGATATATTTATTTTAAAGATCTGTACAGTTTTCCTTAAATTTCCCATACCGTTGAGTACATTCGTGGAATTTCATAGCTATATTTCTTTATGAAATTAATTTAAAATGATTATAATTGAAAGAGTTGCATAAAAATGACTAGAAAAATTTATTAATACACATTTTGTGTAATAAAAAGTCAAATAGTAAATATTAAAGAATATAAAAGAAGAATATTTGGAACAATAAGACAGAAAAATAAAGATTACCATATCTCTATAAAATTAATCAAGAGACTATATTAAGATGTAAACATATTTTAAATTGAAAATTAATTTATGAATTTCCTTAAACGCTTGTAAGATTTATTAGTTATGACGTACATGAAAAATTTCTGTTAAGCACTTATCAGAATTAAAAATATGAAAAATAAATACTATTATGAATAATTGATTGAATGTGATTTTTCTGGATCATAATTTAGATTTGAGTTTTAAAATAAGAGTTTCTAAGATATATTTTAAAAATTTTTTAATTAATTTTTAATTAAAAATATTTTAATTAATCTAAAATTAAAATTTATAAATATTAAAATAGCTTTAAGATAAATATCTTTAAATATATTTTTAATTATCTTAAATTTAAATAATTTTTATATTTATGTAAATCTGATAAATGCAGATATTAAACATTCAGATATGGGAATTTGAGCGGTGTAAAAGAAGTAGAAGTTTCAGTTTTTAAATTCTTATAAAACTGAAATATTAAGTTGTTGCATTTTAAGCAAAGGAAAAATATTTCTAAAAATTATATCTTGAATATTTTGTTTCACAAAGATAAAAAAAAGTTTGGAAAAAATAATATTTAAAAAAATGAAATTTGCCTTTATCGTAAAATTATATAAATTATGGTTTTTTTATTTTTAATGCCCTAGTATTTCATTTTAATGGTCTATTGATAGAAAAATCATACTTAAAATTGATTTTATTATTTGAATTGATCACATCATTATAATTATTCTGGCTTAAATCAATAAAATTTAATTTGACTCCGGTCTAATCCAGATAAAGATCCTAATTCCGGAGCTATTTCCTAGGCATTCAGAAAGATGCTTTTAATGATCCTTAACATGAAGTAATCAGAAGGAAAAGCAAAATTAAGTTTACTTGAGTAGAGAAAATGTTTGAGGATTTTGTATATGTTTTATTTAATGACTGTAATTCGTCTGTTCTTATTTTTATGACTATAATGCTATAAACTATAATTCGTCTTAATTTCTGCACACTTTAAGGAGTTTTGTGCTTTTTTTAAAGGTTCTACTAAAATACAAGTTAGTAGCTCATAAAGGTTGTGATTCTAAGATTTTAAAAATTTTGATAGAGAATTTAAGACAATTTGTCTGTTATATGATTTATTTATGATTTTATTTGACCTAGATAATCTATTTGACAAAATATGTAAATATTTAGCTAAAGGAAAAAAAGTTATAAGCATTTATTCCATTTCAGGATTCAAGGATTTAAAATTAAAATCACAAAAGCAAAATATATTTTATTTTTCCTCCCGAATTATAGTTAAAAGGTAAGTATATTACTGATCGGCACGTTGCGTGTACATTAAGGCGGAGCAAAAATAAATCGATTTTTCGAATATCGAATAAGGGTCAAGTTGTATATTTTGATGAAAATTGTGAAAAAAGACATTGGAAAAATTATACCTTGAATTTCAATTCTCATAAAAGGTCTAAATTTTAGAAAAATGGCAAAAAATTACATTAAAATCTGCCTTTACTTTAAAAATTCACATATATTGTTTTCAATTTTTAACAATATTTAAATACATTATTTTAGCTGCTTGTTGATATTAAAGTTATATTTATAAATGTCGTGGCACATTTTAAGTTTGAGCAGAAGTCTAAAATTTTAGAATTTAAGTAAAAATTGAGATTTTTCCCGGTTTACGAACAGACGAATTATGAAGTTTTAAATTACAAAAGATTACGTTTTTTGAATAATTCATTAACGAGAGCATTTTTTACATTCTCTTTTGATAAGAGTAGGAATTTTTTTCACTCTTTGCTGATTTCATAATTTTTAATGAAACTGAACCAATTTTTTTTTCACAAAAAGGTAATAGCGTCACCCCCAGCATGCTATTAAAACTTATAACAAAAAAGGATATTTTAAATTATGTTTATTGAATCAAAAGTATTGTCCTAAATTTAGATATTTTAAATTAAGTTTTGGCGTTGAAAATCTTGACAGAAAAGTTAATCTAATGCAGCTATCTCTCTATACGTGGGCACTGCTATTTTTTTTACAAACTTCACGAGTGGTTTAACCTATCTTTAAAAGAAATTAAAATAGGGGGGAAATGTAAAAGCGAAGTGTTATCTCTCAGAACTCATGAAATTGTCGCATTGTCGATCTCTCAATCATCGGAGAGAACAAGAGAT
>JAOUZG010027776.1:0-14537 GCA_026289955.1 Argiope argentata
TGTGTGTGTGTGTGTGTGTGTGTGTGTGTGTAATTGCATATGCTATATAAGATGAATTCACATTTAATGATTTATATTTGCTCTAGGAACTCTTCTGTTCCTTATTATTAAATTTACTTTTTGTTATTATTTCATAACTTATTTGATCCAGTATTATTTGAAAATTTCAGTAAAAAGAAGCATTATCTACTTTCGATTACTTTTCATTATAATTTATTAAATTTCTAAAAGCATATATTCAGTGGCATTCCTTATTGTTCATGTATAAAATCTGTTTTCGATATTCCGCCGATTACACTTTCCATAAAACTTATACTAAAATATGACCATCAAACACGTGAAATGTAAAAATATAAATATTTTCATTTGTCATATAAGCTAATCTAGCAATTTGATTCTTTAATAATTTGATTGAAATTTTCTTTTTACTACCCTTGTAATTTCTTTTTTTTTTTTTTCCTTTTTGTATAAAAATTATCCTTTTTACAACTTATGTAATTTTACTTGTAATTAGACATCAGCTGAAAACTTTGTTTATTACTTCTTATGGGATGATAATTTAATAAAAAATAGAAATGTGAGTGAAAGAGAAAATAAACAATTTTGGTTTTCAAAAATATATAGCTAAAATTGCTTTTCGAAAAACTTTCCACAAAGATAAAAACCACAAATTTATAAAAGAATTAATTTTCAATAAAAAAATATTGAAATATTAAGGAATTTTAAATATAAATTTTATAAGGATTTTAAAAATTAAGAAAATATCAATAACGTAGTTACACTGATTATCGAAATTCATTAATTTAAAAATAAATTAAATAACAGATTTATTTCTATTTTTTTACATAATTTAATTTAAACAATATTTTAATGTTTTTCAAAGTATTCAATATATGAAACGTACGTGAGACAGACAGTTGCTATAAATAGTCTAATTGTAAATAAACATAGATATTTGCTGTCTACAAGATTTGTATATGATTCTTTCATTTTTGCTTCATGTTTCCTTTAATCAGATATAAAACAAAAGGAAGCGAGATTTCCAGAGGCCTAATCTCAGCTGCAATTGATTGAAAACCGGTTGCATTAAATAGATAAGTTCAGTTAAAAAAAAGAAAAGAGATTTCTCTTTATGCTTGAAAAGTTATGATATTGAAATAAAACTACCAATGAAATTTTGGGTGTCCTCTTTGACCGGAAATTGACACAGATATCAAAAATATTTTATAACTGAAGCGGAAAGAAATGCAGTATAAAAACAGTTTTGTTTGACAATCCGAGCATATAGGTAACCTCAACATCTCCTAAGAAACTTCAATATGATGAAAATTGTGGTATGTATTAATAATTCTTATCCTTTTTACACATATCCTATACTAGCATTTGCCCACTACTTCGTACGCTGGGAAATTTTGATGTGCATGTATGAGACCTGGTGGTCCAATCACAATGTAAAATGCCATCAAACTGTACAATTATGGTGCTGTTCAAAACAATTTTCGTCAAATAAAAGTGTTAGTTGAAATTTTGAATGTGTTCTGATTATGTTCTGAGTATTTTCAAAGGGTAGGATTTTGATTTTGATTTGACCCAATATAATTTTTGATCAATTATTTATATTAATTTTAATTATATAATAAAAAGTAACTAAAATAAAAAAATTTCTTTGTTGATTTAAGAAGGAGCTGACTTATTTTTTAATGGTAATTTCGGTTATATAGGCGGTGTTAGTGAAAATTTACATTTAGTCAATTCCGATATTAGAAATTTCAAATTATAGACCTTGGAATTCGGTTAATTTCAAGATATTATATCAGATTCCTTGTTGAAAATGAATTATTTTATACTGAAGAATTTTATATAGAAAGAAAAATTTCTTATATGGCGAGATTAAAAGCTTGAGTTTTCAATTAGAAATTCGATGAATAAATATTCAAATTATCAACGTTATAATAAATATTGTTACCTTAGAAAAAAATTCGTTTAAGACATTACTTATCAAAACCAAATAGCAAATAAATCATTGAAATTTATCCACAAATTTCAGAAAAAGTCGCTAAAATAATTTGAAGTTCCTAAAACCATAAGCATAAAAATAAGGGATAAATAAACAAAATATGAATAATAAAAAATTGTTGCGACATGGAAATTTCTTTCAATCAAATCTTTGTACAAATAACGTTTTATTCTTATAAATAATACCTCAAGAAATGTCATTCAAAAATAATAAAGGGATTTTTTAATTAATTTATATAATCAGTAATAAGCCCTTGAAAAAGTTTCGCCAATCAATGTGTTATTCACAAAGATCAGATTTCTTCAAAAAAAAATTTCACCTTATAATTAAAAAAATTGATATTTAAAAAAATTATCCTTTAAAATACCTTAAATTATAATGTATTCAATTTACTCATTCAGAATTAAATTTTTCTAAATTAGCATGATTATAATTTTATCATGTATAAAATTAATTCCTTTTTAATCGATCAAAAGACATATTCACATGAGAAATCTACAAAATATAGACGTATATGAAAAATAGATAGAACAATGTCTTTAAATGATATGGTGATAATAATGCCTCTAACAATACTTATTAACCGTTCAAGTTAAAAGAAGATAAACCAGAAAGGACATATAACACATTTTCGCCACTAAATAATATTTCCAAGACTAATAACCAGGAAAAGGCCTCATTTACTTAAATTATTATGTAGTTTTGCTTTTTTATTCTTTTATTCCATTTTTTAAAAGTTTGTAGATTGCTCTTCAACCAAAAAAATGAAAAGAACATTTTTAAAAATTACGCCTTATAATGTAATACATTATTACTTTTAATCAAATTAAATTTATCGAATAATTTATTTATTTATTTGAAATTCTTCCTAAATTTTTAGCTCCTCGTCTTGGCCTTAGTAGCCATTGCCGCCTGTTCCCTGGACGTCATTCCCCACAACAGTCACCACGGTTATGACCACGGAATCAGCGGCAGATACTTCAGGAAGGCTCAAGGACATGGATACGGACTCGGATATGATGGATATGGAGGTTATGGATATGGTGGTCTAGGAGGATACGGTGGATACGGATATGGTAGTCTAGGAGGATACGGTGGTTACGGTTATGGTGGTCTTGGAGGATATGGAGGTTTTGGATATGGATATAACGCCTATTTGTAAATGATTCTGCATAAAAATAAAAAAATTATTAATACTTTTGAAACTTTAAGATGTAAATTTTAAAATCGCATCGGTAAATTAACCGAAATAATAAAATTTATAAATTTCTGTTCTGTTATTATATAAACTGTTTTGCAGATTATTTCATTTTAATGAATCATTCTATGCCAATTGCAGACCTAAAATTGCTCTGCTCATATGTTAACTATTTAACATAAGTTAACTATTTAAACACTTTTTTAATTAATTTAAGAAATAATTATTAGAGATTGAGAATGAAAAAGATTTTTATATGTGATATTTGAAAAGACAAAAATTCTGTAAAACTCTCAAACTTTGTAAAAATAAAAATTATTTTAAAAATTTATGGATGTAACTACTTGATATCAAATGTATGCTTTCAATACTTGCTTTCAATTTCAGTATAATCTTTCTTAAGACTATAGATCCAAATTTTTGGAATGAATGTAGAGTAAGAGACGAGAAAAACAAATGAGCTAGCTTGTTTTGTTGCACTTCGGCCAAATATTATTTTTATTAGATATTCTTTGAATTCAAATTTATGAAATATATTAGTTGATTATTTATCATCTCTAAAAGGGTTTTTTGGCACCAAGCATAGTAAATTTAATGTACCACTATCTTATTGAGCTTATTTCTTATTTTATCGATCTGGTGATTTCCATTGCTATGTTAAGATTATATTTCATATTTGGGACAAAACGTACATCAAATTCTACAAAGCTGAAATCAGTGCAACGTTATATTATAATTTTATTTAATCACAAGGAAAACTTGGATACCAATTATTTTACTTTTTAAGTCACTAAATAAAAGAGTTAAAGCAAAAGAACTAATTTCAAAGTATTGTCCATCACATAGTCAAATGCCATAATTTTTGCATTAGAGTATTGTAGAAAAATTTGCAAAATATTTCGATGCAGTCATACTTGTATGGATTCTCTCAAACCGTATACTCATTTATTTACTTATATTTATAAAAAAACTTCTCTTTATTAATTTTTCCCTTTTTAACTTTTGTTTTTTTCATCAAGTATAGATCTTTGACTAATTTATCTGTATTATGTATTTGAATAAATAAATTTTACTCATAAATATTGCGTAGTTTTATGGCTTTTAGCATGCAAGTCCCCACTACAACCACACATTAAAAGAGCAAAAAAAAGAACAATAAAAAACCGTAAATACTCTGAAACTGGATATTTTATGTCAACATGAATGTTATGATCGCAATGTGATCGTAAAGGTTGTAAAATATGTAATTAAAAATTTCCTATACTAATAATACAAATTCTATTGTTAAGCATTTGATAAAGTATAGAAGGTTGCAAACAAATTAAACCAGAGTTTTTTCCCCTTGACAATTAAAATTGGGAATATATCTAAATTACATCAAGGAAAATACCCAAATTTATGAAAATACCATGGCTTTTGGGCAGGATAAAATTAAAAGGCTATAAAAATATAACAATTAAATTTTTAATCATTTCATATTAGGGAATTTTTATTCATTTCATATTAGGAATATATTTAAATGAATAAAATAGTTTTCTTTCAAACATTAATATGAACACAAAGTTATATTGAAAAAAATATTCTGATATATTAAAATTCAAATTCATAGACTTTGATCTTCTTTCGATGTCTTCTTGTTGGTTAAGTGCATCTTTCAAAATTGTTTTGAGGGATAATTCACACAATGGAAAAGATTATTAAAAGGGTTGAATCAGAAAACATGCATCTTTCGGCTTTTGTGCAAAGTTCTGTCCAGGCAAACAATATCTGTGAATAGACGTTCCAGTTAATTTCTTGAGATCTAAAGAGAATCGTTTTTGGTTTGTCGGCAAAGATATAGAGAGCTTGTATTTCGTAAGGTAATTCTTGCCTTGGTCAGACATAATACCAACTAAAACTAACTGAATTTGTCAGTAGCCATTCAGTATTCTATTGTATAAAATGGAGCTAATTAATAAGAATCTAAAATTACCACAAGTCATATTCACAGAAAATTGTCATTGATCACTCTTTAGCATGCAAAATCCAGTTTCATCTTTCGAAACCGATCATCATGAGAATTAAAAATTCTGTTGTTGTTGTTGTTGCTAATCCCCTTGGCCTAGACTTCTAAACTAAGTCCAAGAGACCATGTCGTACTAAAAGAGTAAAAAACACTCCCATTCTCTCCATCAGTTGCCTCTAGGAGGCACCAATACAATCGATGATGTGAGAAGGGGAAGTGATAAATTTTCTTTTTTCCACTGAAGGTCGAACATGTAATACGGCCAGTCCTTATTATAGACAGTTCTTAGCCTCTTGAGTAAGTTTAGAGCAAATGCTGTGGAGGGAAAGTCCAGGACACTTAGCAGCATAATTAATTGATATTTCTTTTACAAATAAAATTGTATTCGTTTGGTGAAATTACATTTCTTAATAGCGAACGATATGATTTAATTTGAAGTAGAGACAAATTGTAAAATTTTAAGCTATTATAACGTAATTGTCCATTTAACTGTTTAAACTGACAATTTTTAACAAAGTGGTCCAAAGACTTCACTGTTTTTTTTCAGCCCACGGATTTGATGGATTAGGATGAAATATTTTCAACACAATCCCTTTAGAAATGTTGGACTTTGAACTGACTTTTTGTATTCTAGTATAAGAGTAACTTGAAAAACAAGACAATGTATTGATTTCTGTATAATTTTTTACAACGTCGCATCTTCCCGGTAAAAATCCAATAGTTAGTTTCCACTGAAAGGTTCTGTTAGCAAACTTAAAAAGGAATGTTAAAAAACACTTATATTCTTCTACAATTAGACTGATATTTTTATTACCTGCTGCATAATTCATCAGGATTTCCTGACAGTAAAAAGTTATTTTTTTAGAAAGCGTACTGTTGTGAACAAAAAAATTATTTACCCATTCGGGTAAAATTTAAGGATATCTTAAATTTTCAATTTCTCAAATTTTCTCCCATTCCTTATAAAATTGAAGTTACAATTATAAGTCAAAGTAAATGTAATAATGATTAATCTGCAAATTTCTCTCAATCATCAAGATTAGAAGATGTACTTAATATATAAGCATTTTCAAATGTCGGTTTTATTATAATGAATAGAGTTGCTTTTCTGAAATAAATATTTCACTCTAAATTTTCAATTAATCCCTCTAAATTTAATATGAGCATATATTTATACATTTTGATGAAAAACTATTTACAAAATATACAAAATGGTGCCTTAGATTAATTAAAAAACATTTTATTAATTGACAGTGTTTTTAAAAAAACACGTATAGATATTAAATTTAAAAAAATTTTGAACATCAACCACAGCATAAATAAATATTTTTACAGAATTTTCTACTTTATTTCATGAAAATTTTATAATTCGACCTGCATTTTCAAATGTAGTATTAAGAGCAAATTAATATTTTAAATAAAAAACTATGTTAAGTAACACCTTGTTTCGCTTTTTTTCGGGGGGTGGCGGGGTGAGGATGTTTCATGTTTTTGAATTTAAAAACAGTGAACTTAAATGGCAGGCAAATAATCTCAGAATTAAATTTACACTGCATTTTTTACTGAACATTTAGAAATCCCTGTGCATCACCAAGTATCACACAGGACTTACAGAAGTAGACAACACATTACATAAAGACATCACAAACAGAATAGCTACTCACGCATCGTATTCGTTTGCACAGCCTGTTTTTACAGGGCTGCATATTCAAACATATCATAGATAGAACAGATAAATAACAACATGCTAGAATCTGGATCCGTACCCAGGTCACCCAGATCAAGAAATACGCTCTCAAGAAATACGCGTGTGTCAAGACGTCGGCAATTTACATTCTAAGGAGGACAATATTAAATCTTTATTTGTCACAAGGGTTTATATGATGTAATCGTTTTATTACTGAAAGAAAAGGGGAAAAAATGCAATAATTTATATTATGAAATTGCATATCATTTCATGGACGTTATATCATTTTATTACGTTACATTATTTCATGGACGTTATATCATTTCATCACGTTACGTCATTTCATGGACTTTATATCATTTCATGGGCGTATGCTATTTTTACTGGAACAATGTGGCTTCGATTTTATTTTTAAATAAATCAAATATCTTTTTGATTAGAGATAATAATTCGTGTTATATAAGCTGCATAATAAAAGATTTCCTATGCTGAAAATGAAACGTTCGCAAACATTCTGTTTGACGTTTAATTCCCAATAGCTCTTCGTATCTAAATTTTTTTTTAAATAATTTGATTTGAAATCCCATCCATTTATTTAAAAATCAAGTCTAAAGTAATCGAATAAAGTTTCAAGGATACTTATGTATATCGAAATTTGTTAGAGAATTAAGCAGATTCCCAACATATTTTGCAATAAATTAATAAATAATAAGTTTTCAGAATTCTATACAATTTTGCAAATCATAATTTAGTATGTAAATTAAAATTAATTAATTTGAAATTATTAATTATACTTTCAACTCTTATTTTAATAATGACAAGCTTCGCTTGATTACTTTCTAGATAAAAAAATGTTTATTGCTTTTCAGAATTTCAGATCAATTTTCAACCGATTCCTTAATTTGCAATTCTCATTAGTTTTGGCATTGAAAATGTTTCTTAAAAGCTCGATTCATATCCAAAAAAGGCTTTGAAATGCAGAAGATATTTCAAATCGATAACTTAAATATTATAATATTGCTCTGATGGTGATGAAACACTAGCTATATAATACCTAAATATACATAATTGTTTCATTTTTACAGTGAGTGGTTTCACTTGATAAATTTCTAGATAAAGAAGAAAAATTAATATTAATATTCAGTCTGATTCATATCTAAAAGGGCTTTTGAAAAACGGAAGTTTTGGAAACAGAATATATCTCAACTCGATGCCCTTAATCTAATTATATCACTCTTCTAACAACGGAAACGTACTATATAATGCATAGATATACACGATTTCTTCAATTTTTATTTTGATAATGTTATGTTTCACTTGATAAATTTCCAGCTAAAAAAACAGAATACTATGTTTCAGAATAGCAAAATAAATTACTATTTATTGTCTAATTTGCAATTCTCAATATGCTCAGAGTTGAATATTTTTCTCCGAACTTTGATTCTTATCTAAAATAGATTTTGAGATAAAGAATATATCTCAACCAGATAATTTAGGAGTTCCCAAGGTAATAATGAAATATACGAGGCATAATTGTACACGATTGTTTTAATCTTAAATCTCTGTATTTAAATATGTTTCGTTAGAATTTTATATTCTGAAAAATTTAAATACACTCTCATTCAAGCGAAATCTTTTGAGTATATAAAAGCGAAAGAATGAAGCAATCGGCAATCACTTCGCAAACTTTTGCAGAGACAAACGATCACCATTAAGTGTGCTAAAAAGATGAAAGCCGTGGTAAGAAACCTTTTTCTGCTTCTAAATAGGATCAGTTTGTATTGTATTGTTGAAAAACCAAATACGATTTCGGTTTTATAGATTTGATTAGTGAATCTACAATATAGCAATCGTTTAACTAAAACTTAAGTTGCTTGAAACTGTAAGAATTGTTGAAAAAATTTAAACCTGCAGACTTTGATTGTTATTTCCTTTATTTTAGATCAGATAATGATTTAAATTGTTTTATAAAGTTTTTATTCCACTTTCCAATTTTTATATGAAGTTATAGTGACAAATAGTTTTGCAACTCTATGAAAATTTAAGACATAATACCACGGAGGAATACCATTTATTTCATTTTATATTAATATTCACTAGCCTCATGCACTGATAATTAACTTCATACATTTATTTCAATTATTTATTGAATTATTATTGAACATTTTGTTTGATATATATTTATAGTATTCTCTTATAAAGCAATTGTTACAAAGAAAAATGGGATTGCTTATATGCAATTCGTACAAATACCTCTATAGCTGCTTCTTTTTCTGTTCAGTGTTCAATTTTAGCAGTAATAACTTCATCATTTATAGATGAATGTACCTGCATTTTTAAAGACGAGATTGAAACTATGAAATCATCAGTTTTACGTAAATAATGTTTGCTAAAAATTTGTTCAAAAATCAAAATTTTGCCTATTTACAGTTGTTTGTATTACTCAATAGATTGAATTTTCAGCGTTTGTTTTACATGAAATTTGTATACGTATACAGAGAATTCCTTTCAAACATAAAATACTTAAGGCAACATAATTATAAATTATTCATTCCGTTAACTAAATTTTCTTGTAATTTACTTGTACTATTACATTTTTCAAGCATTTAAACATTTATTAATCCAAGATTAATTATAAGAGTCAGTGCAGATAGCTTCATAAGCCAGATAACATCTACGATACTCAAGTATATTTTTGTATTGTGGTTATCTTACTTGGCTACTGGCCCTAGTGTCACAGTTTCTAACCTCGACCTTCATCAACTAAATTGGTGATCTTGACAACACAACTTCGTGTAACTGTAGTGGCGCCATCTTCCTGCAGCAAAATTCGTCAGATTCACTTGATGCAGCTACCAAAAACAAAGCTGTCAGTCACACTTGACGCAACAACGAAACAAAGCCGTCAGACTTTCTTGGCGCAACAACCAAACAAAGCCATCAGACTTACTTGGCGCATCCACGCACTAACATTTTCGCCAAAATTCTACGAGCTATAAAAATTATTCGTTGCTCCGCCGACTCACTGTTGGGGGAGTACTGTGGTGCTAGCTTCATAACCAAGATAACATACTCAAGTGTACTTTTGTATTGTGGTAATGCAACTTGGCTACTGGCCCTAGTCTCGTTAGTTCTAATTTCGACCTTCATCTGCCACAAGTCTTTTGTTCTTCTACATATCATAAATCCATCCTAGTTTACTGTCCATTTCAATATCCTGACACGACCACTTTTCAACTATTCTTTCGCACTGAGGACAAGAAGTGGAAGGATATACTCCTTTTCGGAATTAATTTCATTTTTAAATGTTAACATCTCATCCTTTCATTTATCCTCGCATCCTTATTTGATCAAATTAAATCCATCTTAATGCGTGTACTAAAGCGCTTAGGATTACATCGTCAAAGACTACTAATTTACTAATTCTTATTTTGAATGGAGTCTGAGTTGCTTCATATCAAAATTTCCATTGACAAAATGCTTTGCTTGGCCAGCTAGGAAATATATTATAAAATTCATCATATCAATATACGTAATATCTAAATTGCATTCTAATGATATACATAAAAATATAAATTTAATTAATATAGAAAAGTTTCATTCGCCTAGATCATGAACTGATCCAGTTACATATTGTGTTAGTATAAATGTGATATCCGAAATGGAAAACCGCATTTGGTCCTATTCGGCCCAAATATTTTTAAATTGAAACTATAATCAAACCTGATAAAAATTGAATATCAAGTGCATATGAATTTCTTTCAAAGACTACAATCCATATCTAGATATATAGTCGGCTATCTTCTTGTATATTTCATTCCTTACTTCCATAGATTCATTTGGGCATATATAAGCCAATCGTGTACGCCCTCCCACATCAATAAAAAAAGTAGTAAAAATTGAAATCTGCTATGTATATTTCCATGTATCATGTCAGAACATCATTTCTTGAACGCCCAAGTACCACGTGCTCGTGCAAGTTAAATTATATTTTTATTCATTTGAATGGTTTCATTGAATGAATCACTTTGGTATTGAAAACGACCCAAAAAACTTTGTCTCGCATTTATTGTTTAAAAAAAATCACATTTCATTTTCATTTCATTTCCTATAATCGCTCAAAATGACATTTCTCTAGCTTTTATTTGCTGTAGTAAATAACTTATTTTTTTAAAAATCAGAGTTTTTGTCAATGCAATCCCAACGCGTTATTAAAAATTGATTTTTTTAGATACTCGCTCAGATAATAAAATTTCAATTCATTGCCCACACTTTTTTTCTGAAACCAAAAATCTCATCCCCATAACAACATCACGTTCTTACATGATAAAATACAAAGAAAGAAAAAGAATTCACAAATATACGTCAACAAGTGTCAATAAATATTTGATACATATAATTACTAAACAAAAATATATAATATATTATTTATATTCAGATAAACTACAAATATATTAATTATTTCTTTAGCTCGCTATTGTTTTGGCTATGGCAGCCATCGCTTGCGCCTCGACCGGCGTCGATGTCATTCGCCACACTCCCGGATATAATGCCCTCTACGGTCCCTACGGTTATGCCCCGTTTAACTACGGATACGGAAACGGATATTTCGGATATGATGGACTTGGTTTTGGACTAAACAATTTCTATGGAAGATATGGCCTCGGCTATGGGGGATATGGTCTTGGATACCGAGGATACTTGGGTGGACTCGGTTATTACGGTTATTTGTAAATCAACTCTTGGCCAGACTTTCTGATGTTATATTTTAAAATCAGGTATGTATCTGTAGAAATAATATCACTGTAAATAATATTTAAGTTTATATGATGAATTTAAAAAACAATTTTAATTTTAAAAGATAAAGGAATTAGAATTTTTGAATAATTTATTTCAATTGATAATTTTTTAAAAATTCAGTTATCGCCACTTAAAGCATTTTATTTTTAAATTCTTTCCCATTCCATTTATTCTATTCATAAATATTGAATATAATTATTTGATTTAATCTTTTTGTTGATTTTATTAAAAATCCATATATATTTAATAAATTTAATAAAAAATACTAATTTGCAAATTATTTACTGAACGGTGCACATATATATAAGAAATACAACATTTAATTACTTTTCTATTCTAGAGAAGAAAAAAAAGAGAAAATTTATTTTCTTGCATTATCTATACACTAAGCGTAAGCAGATTGATATAAAAATGAATTTATATAAAGATTATTTTGTGGAAAATCCATGAATGATTAAATCAATAGGTGAGGAATTGAGAACATTCAAATATCCTGATAAATTTAGATTCAAACTCTTTGAAACTGTAATAGAGTTAAAAATTATAATGCTAAACTTAATGAAAATAACTGTTTAGAATCAATTAATATATTCTAAACAAAAAATGGAACAGAAATATGAAAAAAACTCTCTTTTTTTATGTTTTTAAAATATAAGATGTGAAATGAAATTTTAGACATCTGAACATTTTATAAACATTGTATTATTTTAATAATATAAGTATATTTCTTTCGTTTCAGTTCCACGGAGGAATGTGTTATGTCAGCTTAAATCAAGAAAAAACCACCTAGAAAGGAGAAATTAAAATGTATATTTTAAAAATAAAGAATTGCAATCTCATTTTAATTCATTTCTTAAATATAATCTACAAACCTACGGGCACAATTTCAGAAATATGTATAATTTAAAGTTTCAAAAAATATCAATTGTATATATTTCTGAATGCAATTTTTTTTCATTCAGAAATATAGATACTTTCTGATGAAATATACCTATTTCACATTTAAAAACATTTTTTAAGGACCAATAAATAGTAAAAAACATGATACAATCAATTGTTTTCTTTGGCGATAATCCTCTCGTTATAATCATTTTTATTATGAGATGTTCATTTCTTTATCTACTCTTGTTATGACTGCTAATGGAATTTAAGCTTGTATTTAAATTTCAAGAATTTTGAGATAAAATCGTAATTATGGATAATACATTTGAATTTCTCAAAATAGATGAATGTGCAGTAAAACACAAGTTTCTAAAGAATATCTTGATATTCAATCATGTTTAAAGCCTAAAAAATCTCTAATATTTAATAATCCCAACACATTTTAAATATAAGTTCATTTCAAATTTCCAAAAAATTAAAAATAAATAATTTAATAAATTGAACAAATGTAAATTGACGCTATCATTTTTGTACATGACGGTCATAGTTTTGAAGTTAATTAATTTCCTTTCAATTTTATTTTTTAGAATTTGGAGGTAAATGATGGAGTATAACAGTACATAGTTGATAAACTAAACGTTCAACGCTATCAATCTAAAATAAAATATTCATTCTTAAAATCTGATCGAAATTTCAAAAAGTTTAAATGAATGCTATCAGATAAAGAACCATTACTTTCGCCGGAGGGATTTCGTAAATGTCATTGAAGTTCAGCTAATTAGGTATACAAATTTTATGCATTAAGTATAATTCAAAATACATACAAATTCAATTAGGTGAACAAATTTAAAATACATACATTCTTATTAGGTTTACAAATTTGAAATACATACATTCTAATTAGATATACAAATTGGCAATACGTACATTCTAATTAGGTATACAAATTCAAAATACATACATTCTAATTAGGCATATAAATTTAAAACTCACACGTTTCATGTATTTAGCTCCAAGCGACCTTGAGTTGATGTGTCTACAGACAGATGTATGTAATTCCATAAAACGTGTATTTAGAACTCAGAAACCTCATGAGTGTGTTACAAACAAATACAAATTCTCAATAGTCTATCTTTGCATATTTCGTACTGAAAGAAGTAAAAAATAATAATATTTCTTTCATGAGGAAGTAAAAAAAATTATTTATCATCGATAAAAAGTGTAATAAAATTCAAAATTAATAATTAATTTGAAATATTTTTCACCAAATTTAATTATATGTATTAACTCAAATGAGTTTACTTAAAAACATTTACAAATGCTAACAAAATTACAAGAATACAAATTTCTTAACGCTTTGATTATTTCATTTGGATTCCCATCCCTGACTAAGAACCCTAAGTAAACAAGATGAGTATTAAGAATTAAAGAATTAATAAAATTTGATTTTAGATGTAGAGTAAATTATCCCTGTCTGTTTAGATTTTCTAATATCTTAAAACCATAAACCAAAATTTAAAACATTCACAAAAAAATTCTTAATCTTGAAGTTCGCGATTAAAATCTGCATTAGCTATTGTTCATCTTACATAATCGAAAATCCAAGTAATCTGTCAAACGTTACATTAGCCAAAATGAAATTTGTGAAGCAATACGAGAAATGATAGATTAAAAATTGGGTCATAATAAACTAAAACAAACAATAAAGGAGAAGTAAAATTATTTTTTAATGGTTGATAAGGCACGACATTGAAGTAAAGTGGTACAAATCACATTTTAAGAATCAGATTTCAATTCCGATATGAAAATTCTTTCAAGTGAAGCAGAACGATTGGGTATAAAAGCTTTGCTGCTCTGCGAATCAAACATATAGCGTAACTTAACAGCTCCAAAACAACAGATAAAATGATGAAGACTGTGGTAAGTATTTTAATATCGAGCAAATTTA